>VYZW01011223.1:138952-184195 GCA_013401315.1 Balaeniceps rex
CAATTTTTTAAACTGTAGAAATACACGTGTAGAAAAATAATGCCAAATTTTGAGAAATTAATGAAACGGTAATTTTACTAAATGACTGGCTGAAACAATAATTTTGAAAAATGACTGGAAATTTTAGTCATTTTGCAAATGACTCATTTTGCAATGTGAATAGAGCATACCTATGTGTTTGCAAGTGAATTTAATGCCCAAGGAAATGAGGCACTAACAAGCAATCCCTTCTCTGCATTCACTCCCCAGCACTCTGAACTTCTCAGACCCAGCTCTATTAATCCATCTGTCTCTTGGCCTGAGCTGTCCCTGCTAGGTTAACTGTAGGCTTGCTGGTAAGATGATTTTATGTTGGATGTTCACTAAACAGGAGTCTGTAACTGTTTCACTTTTGCTCCAAGTAAATGTAAGAACAGTTGTCTCAGGGCTGAGAGAGTGATATGGCTCCTTGGCTGATTCTGCTAATCTGACCCAAATGTATCTGCAGTTTAAAAAATTGGCAGAACGTCCAAATGCCAAAAATTCTACAACTAAATATGCAAACAGTTACCAGGCTTGTGTGAATGTGTGGGTGTGTGAGCCTGTGGGTGTGCATGTGCATGCCCACAGCAAATCCACACCCACATGGACTGCCATTAATCACTCTGGGATGTTTATTCCTGGTTCATGAGGATGCATACAAAGAACAAATAGTTGGTTTTGGAGTGCATTAAATGACATTTTTTAAAAAAATAATAATAGTGTTTCTTGAGGGAGGAGACCCCTGCCAACCACACAATGGGTTTTCTCTTCTATGGTGTTAAATAGGCTGGTTGGTAGAAACTACTGAAGATGACTGCCAAGCTGTAAACTGTATGGGACAGAGACCATCTCTTCTCACATGCACACAACATGCAGAATCCAGTTTATGACCAATGGTAGAGCCTTGGCTAAGGCCTTTTCCAGGAGCAGGGGTCTTTAGTCTCCACTTGCCCTGTCCTCAGTCATGACACTAGCTTAGATCTCTTATGCCAGTTTGCTTAGTTCATCAATTGATGACAAAATACAGAAAAAAAAATACAGAGCATATGGTGATCACTTGAAAGCATTTATACTAGAAGTTTTGATTCTTGCTAGCAGGCTACTGAAAATGAATATACATCTGAAAATGAATATACACATTGGCATCCACTGCACAATTCTTCTGTAGCAGCCCAAAGAAGCTAGAAGCTACTTAGTGGAGGAAAAAAGCAAAAAGTTCAGCTATGTTCAGAGGTAGATACCCTGCTTCTTCCTTTGGATGCAGGGTATTAAATATTACATTCCCCTAACTCCGCATCACTGCCCCACCATAGCATATCTCTTTCTTAATCTGTAGCTAGCTGGGAAGTACTCATCAGAGCAGCGTAGCTGCATATGGGAATGGGCCAAGATTTATGGCAACGGGAGCAATGAAAAGTAGCCAGAGGCAGTAATGTCTTTGGCTTGGAACAGTTGTAGCTGGAAGGAGATGCTTGCCTGCCACCTTAGTTGCTTTTTGTTTTGTTATTACATAAGCCCAAACACCAGGGAAATTCAACGATTACCTATACAGGAAGAAAGAATAATGGAAGGGAGTTTTTCAAGCAAGGCTGGAAGAGAAGATGTTTTCAGATTTCTGAACCTTATGTAATTAATGGTCCATGATGTTATGGCTACATTTCTCAAATGAAATGACTTGTGATTGTCTCTTCACATGATGGTCCAGCTACCCAGAAGAAGAACTCTTGTTATTTTACTACTGTCAGATTGTCTCACCTCCCAGTTTCATGTGAGAAATGCTCAAGGGACCAACTGAAAGAGTGACCCTGAATCTCCTCTGACTGACAACATCTTCATATTGTGGAGTTCCTCATTTGACTGTACTATCAAAGAGAAAAGAATCAGGCTTCAGGTATGAACTCATAGAAGTTTTCTTTCAACAAAAGATATCCTTGATTCCCAAAATATCATTCCCTTCTTGTTTCGTCCTTTTCTCCTTAGTCTGCACTTGCGTTGCACTGAAATAAGCCCTTTTTTTGCAAGGCCAAGCTACCAGGTTCTCAGATCCTATCAGCACTGCACTGAGTTAAAAAAAAAAATTCTGGAGACTGCCTACAATCAACATCCTTTAAAGAAAGTAAAATGATTAGATCAAATCCTTAAGAGATCTGATGAAACTTTTGTTATCCAAACACAGGTATGACTTGGCGAGTTTTCTGAAGCAAACCTATACTTAAATTTTGTGAGACACTCTGGACTAGAACATTAGTGCTATAAAGTGCCTTCCAAATATTTATTTTTAGGGAGAGGACAATCCAGGGTTAGAGGAGATTGCCTTCATGAAAACGCAGTGGATAAGACACCTCAAGCATGAGTTAAACCAAACTTGATCAACCATGAAATCCACTTCTATTCTTTTCAGTCTGAATCATATTTTAAAATTTTATATATCACATTCGTACATATATAATGTACACACACACACAAACACACATGTATAGATTTGAGTATAACAGTAGATAGCACATACGTGTATACACGAACTTCTGTGTGTAAGTGTAATAAATGACAAATAAAGAGAACTTTTGTCTGCTGATGTTAGCACATTGACCTGTATATGAAATAATGATGATACAGCTAAAGCAGTAAAGGAGCAATTTCTTCAGAGCAAATTTACTCAACAGCTAGAAAAATGAATACACAACATTGAACACACTGAAAACAGTCTCAACCTTTGTTGCTTTCCAACTGCCATGACAATATTTGGAAACCACCTGTGAAACACACACAAGGCCTGGCATAATTTCTTGGTTTTGCTGCTTACTTTTTCCAAAAAATGGACCTTCAGACCTGTGCACCTGGAGGACACCATACGCAGTAAAATAAAAAAAAAGGAAACTACTCAGAAATACTTCTTTGCCTCCAAGCCTAACAAGACTTCTTTGGGGATGTAAAAATTCAGTAATACTGAACAGCTGCTAGGATACCCAAATACAATACCCAGAATAATTTTTCTAGCCCGTTATTTTATAATTTATCAAAATGTTTAAGTGCTCCTTCACTTGGCTATTAAAAAATATTATTAAATGGAAGAAAGACTCTTCAGAAAGCTTTGAGCTTTAATGCGTTTCACAGAACACCCAGTCAGAGCGGAATGAAGATGCAAAAATCCTGCCAAGGACTCAGTGAATGGATAAAGTGTTAGAGGTGATGTGTGTTTTCAGAAGACATTAGACAGTATAATTTCAAAATTAGGACAGGACACTCCCCCCTTTTCAATCTGAAGGCCAAGTGTTAAAGCATATGGGCACACTGCACTGGACAGACTGCATCCTTGAAGTTTTATTCAGGTTAAGATGTTCAAGGGATGAAATGAATGCAAAAGGGCAGATGCTCAGCTTGGGCTCCTTGAGGTCATATATTAAACCTGAAAGTTTCTGTTTAGTACACATGCTTCTCTTCTTTAAATGCTAAATACTAGCCTATGTCTGTCACAGTAAATGAGTATATATTCTGACTTGTACACATTTCAGAGTTCTTATGCGTCTTGCTTAAAAGCAAGGACACGAGTCCAAAACCAGGAGTCCATTCTCTGATACCGACAATATTAGCTAAAAGTTGATGGAGCTACACGCTTTTTAACCCTGATACAGGAGGGAAATCAGAAACTCTAGAAAGGAATGTGCTCAAATCCATATTCTGTATTTGAAAATTTGGAAGACTGGTGAGGAAGGAGCAAAGCCAAAATCTAGATGTGAGTTTGGCAAGTGGTACAAATCCCAGCTCAAACCACTCGGGAGCTTTGGACACTCAAGTTCTGCTTCCAAATCTGCTGCTGGGCCTTGAGCACATCTTGAATCTGGGGTGGATAAATAAATCTCGACACCAAGAGAATATTTTTTTAACTTCCCTTATATGCAGCGAGATTGTTTTTATATTCAGTCATTCTTGATACCTGCCTTGCAGACAGGATTTACAGCTGTCTGTTTCTTGGAAACTCCTTTGGCTGGCCATTGTACTTGCTGTTTTCTTTCTAGCCAGCAGGGAATGCTGGTGTATGGAACTAACTCTCTCTCTCCCTCCCTATCATATGCAGAAACACCTCTTTCTCAGTTAGGAAAGCATAGAAAACATTCCTTGCACAATCTGGAATTTATTTGTTTCTGGAACGGCGGTGTTCAGACAAAATGCCAAACTGCTTTTCAAGTGCAGAGTGCTCTTACCTTAGTCTACCCTGCTTTGCTAGGGTTTCTAGCAGTCTTGAAGTAGGATGTCCTATTTTACAGCACTTGCTACTAGTGCTTCAGCCAAGAAGGATCTTCATGCTGCAGTTGTAGAAAACCTAGCTTGTATCCAGGCTGGAAGACATACTGGTCTTTAAGTTGCCAGCTTTTATTCTTAAACATGTAAATGGTCCAAAGATCTCTCAGAGCTTGACATGATATGACAAAGCAAAGGTATTTATGATCCATGATTATTTTGCCTTGTCAGACCCAGTGAGGATAACGTACAGATGTACATTAAGACCTTCAGTATTCTCAAGAGAGAAAGCCCTTTTGGCAGGCATCCTTACTTTTTCAATAAACATAAGGTTTTTCTAGGTTTTAATTTATAGCACTGAAATTTAGTATCTTTGCCATTCTGTAGTTGATGATACTGAAAGCTGGAAGTTAATAGTACCATAAAAAAAAACCCTAAAGCCTTGTTTCCAAAACCTGTACACGTTCTTTATATTTTTTGAATCAGAGGATATTTGGGAGCAGATTCTCCAAAGTAACTGAGCTCCAAGATAAATTTCCATGGGGACACTCTCCACTTTGCATTCAAAAACAGCAATCCCCAAGTAAAAAGTTGCTCCATGCTTACTGCGCCCCTCAAGAGTACCAAATGGAAATGTCTGCCAAAGGAGAGAGGAAAGAAGGATGATACTGTGTTTGGGCTGCAGTTGCAAACCTGCTGAGAGGTAAAGGAGGCAGTGCAGCTGTGGCAGAGAAATGCACAAGTTTCATCTGGCTTGACTTCCCAGATCATAAATCTGCTGATCTTGAGGGGCATCCTCATTCTTTGACAACCATTCACAAGCCTCTGGCAAGCACTAGCATAGGGATCGCTGCCAATGTCTACAGCAGCAAGGGCTGTAGTTTGACAGCTTGGCAAGGAGTCCAGCGTGGCAGAGTTTCTGCCACCCTGGGGTTTTGTGCCTCTGCCTCAGCTATGGGTATTCCAAATACCCGAGGAGAAGTGAACCAAATGAGTGGTCAGACTCTCAAATCTTGCGCGAGACGCAATATCATGATACAGTGATGTGGCTGCTACACAGGGCCATGTAACGAGGAGGTGGCAGGTTGTGTGCCATCAGGAAGGAGGTGCTGCAGCTGGAAGGAGAGAGCACATCATCCCTGGGACTCCTGAGTCTGGGGTCCCACCAGGTGTCAGGCACTCCAGCTGTAATGCCGCAGGGCCATTGTCCCTACCTAATACATACATATGTATACACACCTATACAAACCATATACCAGATCCAGCCAGTGACTGAATTGTTGTAGAGGTCAACCATCAGCCTGGACAGAAGACACCAACTGGGACGGTGAGCTATTGTACAGAGCTGCACATGGATAGAATTACACCTATCCATGGGGGGACATAAGAAAAATGTCAATTGTGTGAGAGTTTTGACATATCTGACAGGTTAGACTCAGATAGGTAGATGAGCTTCTGCTCTGCTCTTTGAGTCTGTCACTGCCTGTGGTATTATGATGTGTCTGATCCACACATCAACTGCCACGGTTTAAGCAGCTGAAGACCCTCTGAGTTCAACTCACCTGCATTTGTGAATCAACAAGCTATGCATTGGCCTGCTCAGGTCTGAGCATCTGGTGCTGTGCCCTGACCCTTACACTGATGGGTGGGAAGTAGTTACTTTAAGGGAGCCATTTCAGCCTACCCTCAGCAAGTTTGCAGATGACACCAGACTGGGAGGAATGGCTGATACACCAGAGGGTTGTGCTGCCATCCAGAGGGACCTGGACAAGCTGGAGAAATGGGCTGGCAGGAACCTTGTGCAGTTCAACAAGGGGAACTACAAAGTCCTTCACCTAGGGAGGAACAACTCCATGCACCTGTAGATGCTGGGGGCTGCACAGCTGGAAGGCAGCTTTGCAGAAGAGGACCTGAGGGTCCTGGTGGTCAACAAGATGAATGTGAGCCAACAGTGTGCCTTTAGCAGCTAAGAGGGCCAATGGTATCCTGGGCTGCATTAGGAGGAGTGTTGCCAGCAGGTTGAAGGAGATGGTCCTTTCCCTTTATTCAGCCCTGGTGAGGCCACACCAGGAGTACTGTGTCTAGTTCTGGGCTCCCCAGTACAAGAAAGACATGAACATGCTAGGAACAGTCCAGCAAAGGGACACTAAAATGATTAAGGGACTGAAGCATCTCCCCTACGAGGAAAGGCTGAGAGAGCTGGGATTGTTTAGCCTAGAGAAGGGAAGGCTCAAGGGGATCTTATCAATATATATGAGTACCTGAAGGAGGGGTATAAAGAGGATGGAGCCAGGCTCTTTTCAGAAGTGCCCAGTGACAGGACCAGAGCACAACCTGAAACACAGGACAGTCCATCTGAACATCAGGAAACACTTTTTTACTGTGAGGGTGATCAAGTACTGGCCCAGAGAAGTGGCAGAGTCTCCTTTCTTAGAAATATTCAAAAGCCTTCTGGACATGGTCCTGGGCAACTGTCTCAAGGTGGCCCTGTTTGAGCAGGGAGATAGATCAGATGACCTCCAGAGGTCCCTACCAACCTCAGCCATTCTGTAATTCTGTGATCCTGTATTATAGTGCTGCATCACATATTTTGCAAACTGCATTCTGAGTATTCTTTTACTGAAGCATTAACCCTTACAACTCAGTATGCTCCAAATATACCACAGCTGAATGAAATGTCATGAAAAATTATCGCTGGTGCCACTCACAAGCTGACAACACGTAGGAACTTTTACGCTGGTGTTGAATGACAGGTGTCAGTTACTGCTCCAGAGGAGGACCTCTGTCCCTCTCCTTAGACAAGGGAAGCAGACCCATGCTGGACATCTTACCTTCTCCACTGCTGATGACCAGATAACAGGCTAAGTATAAAGGCCAGCTGCTGATGACAAAATATGAAGGCCAAGTGCAAGGTTCTGCACCTGGGTTGGGGCAATCCCCAATATCAGTACAGACTGAGTGATAAATTGATTGAGAGCAGCCCTGTAGAGGACTTGAGAATATCAGTGTACATAAAATTGGATATGAGCCAGCAATGTGTGCTTGCAGTCCAGAAATCCTGGGCTGCATAAAAAGAAGTGTGGCCAGCAGGTCTAGGGAGGTGATTCACCCCCCCTACTCCCCTCTTGTGAGACCCCGCCTGGAGTACTGCATCCAGCTCTGGGGCCCCCAGCACAAGACAGAGATGGACCTGTTAGAGTGAGTCCAGAGGAGGGCCACAAAAATGATCAGATGGCTGGAACACCTCTCCAATGAGGAAAAGCTGAGAAGGTTGGGGTTGTTCAGCCTGGAGAAGTCTGTGGGGATACCTTATTATGGCCTTTCAATATATAAAGGGGTCTTATAAGACAGATGGAGAAAGACTTTTTACCAGGGCCTGTAGTGACAGGACAAGGGACAATGGTTTTAAACTGAAAGATGGTAGATTTAGATTGGACATAAAGAAGAATTTATTTTTTTATGGTGTGGGTGGTGAGACACTGGAACAGGTTGCCCAGAGAAGTTGAGGATGCCCCATCCCTGAAATTGTTCAAAGTCAGGTTGGATGGGGCTTTGAACAACCTGATCTAGTGAAAGATGTTGCTGCCCATGGCAGGGGGGTTGGACCAGATGATCTTTAAAGGTCCCTTCTGACCCAAACCATTCTGTGATTCTATGATTCTATCTCTGTGATATCAAAAGTTTTACATCATGACCAAATAGCTGTAACAATGATAACTCAACCAGTTTCACTATTAGCTAAGCACCTTGCTCTTGGTTTCAGTGTTGGCTCTGCTTTTCCCTGAAACTCCTCGCATTATCTGGGAAGGAAGCCAAACAGTGTTGAAAGATCTGTTTATGACAAGACAGAGCTATTTATCAGCTTCATAACACAGAGCACCAGGATACACACCGTCCTGACATTTCATTACTTGCACTGTTTCCCCTCTGAGCCTCCATTCTATCACTGACAGTCCTCGCTGGGACTTTTGGAGCACCTCCCCTGCCACAGCCATGGGGGACCAACTTTCCTATGTGCAGGCTACCTTCCTCTCTTTTTGCAGACTGCCCACCAACAATGGCAGATCTGTAAATGCTAGATATGAAAGTTTCACAGGAGCTAAGGTTGGACTCGCTCCTGCCACAGAGAAGCTCCTGAATCAAAAGCAAAAAATATGTGGTGGTTTTTTTTTTAAATTTCTCTCTCTGAATAGGCCACATTTGCACAGACAAGCAATGTCTCAGAAATAATATAATGATTGCTACTGCATATTGCTGGTTTTAAACACTAAGCTCCTATCCTGATGAAGGCAGCTAGGCAGAGATAAGGCTAAAGCGCAGTTCCTGTGGAACTGCAGCCTTAATTTTTATAATTTTTATAATATGATACTGTGGAATGAAGTGTTATTTTTAGAGACCTAGTTTATCTGGGAAATATCAGCTTGCAGCTGAAATATTACTTTCATGATCCATACACATGGATTTTTATGAATGGTTCTTAAGGGATACTTTTTGCTTCCAAGACAGTGTTTGGTGACATTTAAAATTATAATAGCAGCATTATGAGGGATAACCTGGTCCAAGAACCCTTTAGAGCCATGAGCACACATAGCAGATGTGTAGCATCTGCACATAGCAATAGCCCTTCCATTCACCAGAGTGTGCAGGCTCTGCACAAAATCTCATGGACAAAGCTGCACAGGGGCATTGCCACCACATTAGCTGGGCTGCTCGGGCTGCTCCTCCACTGTTTCATGTCCTCACTGAGCAGACAGCAGTCATTTTCCATGCCTGTGGAGAGAACTCCTCTCAAAGATCGCAGGCCTCCCTCATACAGCTAAAACTTTGCAGCAGCTTTGCAGCCCGACACTTCCCTGCCCTCAGAAAAATGTACTTTATCCAACAGTTGAGCATTTCTGGCTCCCAGTGTCTGTCTCTCAGTGGGAAACACCTGAAAAGTTCAGTATCTTTTATGCCAGGTAATCAGCCTACAGTATGATCTGCACACATCCATCAGGACCATGGCCGAGTGCCCCGTGTGTAGCTTCCAACAGTGAGACTCTCCCCATATCTTTTTTCTCTTTCCTTCTTTTTTTCTTTGTTTACTTTCCAGGAATTGTCTGAAGTGTTTCCAGTCTGACTTTACCCAGCTTCAGTTCTGATCTGACTTTCTTTCTTTTTTTTTTAAATTTTTTTTCCATGGGCAGCCTCACTTCAACCTCCCGGCAGCTTAACGTCTAAGTCTGCTGACTTGCAGCATCCCCGGGGAGTTGATTCAGTCAGCCTCTGTCTGTGGGTCTCTTCAAAGAGCTCCAGCTCAGAGCTGCAGCAAACTAGCAGCTTGCTCTGCTTTTAAATACATAACCGAACAAATTAAATGGCAGTACAGGAGGGCTGGTAGGGTGGTGAGCGAAGGACTGGATTCGTGAGGGAAGTAGTCCAAGAGAGGGGAGAAGGGTCTTGAAGAATATCCTGGCAAAATCCATAGATATATCACAGGGAGCAACCTGAGGTAAGGAGTGCAATCTGCAAGGTATTGAGATTTTATGAATTTTATAATGAAATAGAGGAACTTTAAAATTTTCTTTTGGGTTTACTTGAAATGTGTCGTTTTGCTTTGGGACGTTTATTGCTTTAAAGCCCTCCTTCCCTTGCTTTTAACGAAATATGGCTTGATTTTTTTTAAAGGTCATCTTGGAGTAAAAGAAAGTTTCATTTCAGGATTGATGAAACACAACATTTCAGCTTTCCATAAGCAGCATATTTCCATTTTTAAAAATGTTGAATTGCTTTTTCTTGATATTTTCAAAACCTTTCCCTCATTACTTTTGCTGGGACAGATTCCTAAATTTAAAGTGGATTCATGAACAGTTTTACTTTCTCCAAAACTCTGTTTGTGGTTGGATTTACTATCTGTCAAACACAGGAGCCATATGGTGCCAACAGACCTTGTGTAGAAGAGCAGTCTCATGGCTAAGCCATCACCCTGGGACTCAGGAGGCCTGGGTACAGCTTCTGACTCTGCCAAGTGACTTCATGTTGCCCTTTACCCAAGGCCAAATTCTTAAGGTATTTTGGCATTTTTTTTTTTAAAGGTGCCAAAATAGGCTGGGCTTCTAATACAAACACTGACATAATTTCCTGATAACTACAGCTAGTGAAAACCCTGGGATGATGTTGGATGATATAGTTTCCCTTGCACTTCTTCGCTGTGTTGCGTTTTGCTATATTCAGGGTGAAAAACTCTGCAAACACGTCACCCAGGGGAGCTGTTGGACTCCAGATCTGGCACCCAGATCATTAAGAGGCAATTCTAACTGGTCCCTGATCAGCTCATTACAATTAGTTGCTACACGACAAACTGGCAACCCAGCGCACTAATTAAGATGATAGAATAGAAAAAACATTGAGCTGCGGAAGGTATTACATAATTCAGAAATGTTTTGAGGAAATGAATCCAAACCAGAGCTAAGGAAAGGCCAAAACACCAGAGCGAGGTTTCTGTAAGCCTCCCTGGGTTGGGATCTGCTTGGGAGAGCACTGGCAATCTCAGTTCCAGCCAAATTCCCCTCATTCTCCCTGAGAAACTGTACTCCTGGGTCACCCTGTGGCACAAATAATTAACCCATCGGAACAATTACTTATACCCAGATAGTTCTGGGATGGTATTTTTATACCCTAAAAATGAAAGACCGTGGTTGCTCTGAGGGAAGGCACTTTCACTGTCACTGTACAGATGGGGAAGTTGAGGAAAGTGTCAGAAGAGACATTTGTCCAGGATCACACTCAGCAGCACTACAGGGAAGAGACTGTCACACTATCAAAATGAATTTTTTCTCTTTTCTGACCTTGCGCTTTGGGTTTTGGTGATATTCCACACCTTTGTAACAGGCTGTGAGCTCCTCAGAGCAGGAACTGCCCTTTTGGTACGCTCCCATTGCAATCGGAGATACGACCACAGGTACAGACACATCCAAGCTATCCTAAAGCTGCCCCACTCAACGCTGCAAGTGGAGCGGCAGCGGCATGAAGTTCAGGGAGCACTAACTGCAAAGGTGTGCTGGAGGAAGAGGCACTGGCTCTTGGACAAGGTCACAAATTCAGCTTAAAGTTAGCTCAGATACTGCAATCGCATCTCTAGATTACACCTTAGACATAACTGCATGCACTTTACTGACTCCCTGTGTTGTTTAAAGCATTATATGCATACATATTACTAAACACATACACTATCTTATATACAGATTACATGAATTCATTGTCCAAAGTGATAGCCTGACTTTTGCATTGGTATTGAGTCTCCTTTGCAGTTCCTGGGAGTTACAAATTAAAGGATGTGAAGAGATAATTAATATGGCTGAGGTCTGAACAGCTGGACTTTTCAGAGCTGACAAAATGCGTACTCTCTTCATGCAAAACACCTTTGTTGAATCAGTTACACTCACTTATGAATTATCTTCGTTGTTAAGACCTCTTAATAATTTTTCTGTTCAATGATAGTAACCAAGATGCTAAAAGTTCCCATCTTTGTAAATGAAATCACATCTTTCTTAAAGCAAGAACTTGAATGTGAGTCTTCCACACCTCGGGGAGATGCTGCACCAGTTTCTCCCTCCCCTGGCACTAGGCTCATGCCGAGGCAGGGAGTAACCCAGAGAGTTAGCTAGTCCATGCCATCTCTGCCGGGCAGATCTCGCTCTCTTGAGCAGAAATCCTTCCCTGGACTTGGCGAAATCTTCCCCATTACAGTTTCTGCCAGTGATAAATTCCAACAAAAGATCATGCTTGTGGTAAGTCAGTGTTTTGTTGAGCAAAGTGTCTTTTGCTGAAAAATTCTTTACCCACTCCTGCCTCATCACTGCCCAGCCCTACAGTCCTCTGGCTCTGCGCAGGCAGCAACGAGTATGCAACGAATTCACTCCTCTGCTCTGGCTGCAACCCCAGCCTGTGGGTTACTGTATGGGCGCACATAGCCGCATCCTTCCCCAGCACAGAATGGGGGGATATTTCAGCAGAGAGGCTTATAGAGGTGCAATTCCCTCCACAGCACCTGTGCCTTCACCGATTTTTTTTCTCTTCACCATGCTTTACAAGCAGCAAGGTAATGGCACTGCCCATATAACACACTAAGCTCCCATCTCCCATGCTGCCGTAAAAAAACTTAAGATATGAATTTTTAAGTGGCGTTTCCTATAAAGCCTTTAAGAAAGCATCCTTGGAGGATGTATCCTGTGTATACACAGGAGTGCTAGGGTGCTTAAGAAGAGAGTGAGTTCATAAAATAAATGTCTTTGTGAACAGTCCCTGAGAAACTGTCACCCAAAAGAAACCCTCCTGGGTCGGACACTTGTACAGACACTTGTTATCTTTGCTGACACTGCATCTGTTTGACCAGTTCTGTAAATAAGGAGATGAATTCAATTTTCAGGCTGTTAACTTTTCACAAGCAGCCAGTTCTTACTGAAAACGCTCACAAACTCTCCTCTCATAAAATGAACATAACAAAATGAAGCATCTCTACTCCGACAGAGGAGTGGACCACGCTGTCTTACAAAGTGTAATTTTTTAAGTCCAAAAAGAATTGAGAGAAAAGAGTAAGTAGAAATAAAGGACTCTGAATGCTAAGGAATCATCTGCACGTGAACAATAAAAATAAGCAAGTACTGCGCGTTTTGGAGATGGGAGGTGCAAGCCTGAGGGCTGTTTGTGCATTAACTTGTCATAGTGGCTTTACAAGTGTGTGCCTGCCTGTTTATTCATGGATGCGGCAAGAACAGTGTGCTTTCCACGGCAGACTCTGTACTGCAAGAAAGGAATATAACTCACAGATAAGTAGTATTGCGTGGAGACCAAACACCCATCAAAAAAGTGTGGGAACTTTGGTGTCTTTATAAAACATGTTTTGATGGGGAAAGACATGTATAACAACAAAGCCATCTTACTGGTAACAGTATTTAACATTTCTCCTAATTCCATTAACACTTTAATTCTTCCAGGAAGAAAGGCTGGCAAAGTTCATTTGGTTTTAATTAGAGAGGTGAAGTAATAGGTGACTAGGGTTTGCAAATCAGTCGAGTTGTTTTGAGAAACTAGTTTACAAAATTATTTTTTCTTATGATTTGTTCTCTTAAAAAAAAAGAAAAAAAAAGAAAATCTATTTAAGATATGTTCCCTTGCTTAAATGAGGCTTGTGGTAAGTGTTAGGGGTGAAAGCGGAAATTCAGATGTACTAGAAATAATAATTTTTAAATTGTTTTTCCCTGTCTCAAGTTTACATTCAGACTTTATGAACTCTTCCCAGTGCATGTCTTCAGTGCCTATTACCACAATATGCTCTTCTCACATACAGGCCTGTTAAACTGACAGGGAAGACAGGTGGTCACCCACTTCATGATTTTCCTTAGTGCGGTTTTCCACACGGCGTGAGCTGAGAGCTGGGTTTCAGGAAGAGAGAAAAGTGTTTGTTTTGCTGTTTGGGACCTATTTGCCCGAGCAAAAAAAAAAAAAAAAGCCAGAGGAAATTTGGATTCATTGCAACGGTCACAAAGAAGGCCATAAAGTGATTTTTACTAGAGTTCAACTCTTGGTCAATGAGATTCATGTTTGCATATATATCACTGAGCCACAGGGGTCCTGCAGCAGGTGTTCTGTGGGGAAACGCTCGGCACCACAATGGCACCTGTGCCCATAAAGTCATCACCTACCACCCGAGACGGGTGCAGAAGAGCCGTGGGTCGCAGAGCCTCTCTTGTTTAGGCACCACTGCACGGTCAGGGGTTGGGCTCCTTCCGGGGGCGAGCCGGTTGGGAAGGATTAATGGCAGAATTACCGCCTCCCCTTCTCGGGGCAACAACTGCCAGCGATACGCTTCTCTCCTCACCCCTGCCAGCCCTGCTCGGAGACAATAGGCAGATTTGGCTGCAGCTGGCTGGCGAGCCGACATAAAGCTGAACACCTGTGGACCAAATATGCACAGCTGCAGCGTGCCAGGGCTGAACTATCTATTGTGCAAGCTACGCACGTGCTGCCTGTGAGCGCCTGTGAAATGACGCGAGTTCAAAGAAGGAGCCATTGGGGGTGGGGGAAAGAGAGGTTCCACCAGAACCCAGTTATTTGCTTTTACTCAAGTGCTCCCGAAAGTCTTTCTGCGGAAGAGGGCATTTTTCAGAGCTGCGAAATGCATGGATGAAACCACTTAGAGCACTAATCAGACTACATGCCTGAAGAATTAAATGTCTGCTGAGGACGCACTTGGCCATAGTTTGCAGTGTCGTTGCATTCAGATTTTTTGTTATCTCTGTGACTCACAGAGAGTGATTCACAAGAACAATTAATTCATGTAATGGCCTATTCTATTACTGAATAGATACAGAAAATACCTAGGGAACCACTGAGTTGCTTCTTTGCGAATTAATTTCTGGACTATACTCTGAATATGTAAAATAACATATACCTATTATTAGCCACAGCATGTGAGTGTAATGCAGAATCTTATGCGGAGATATTTCATGGAGGTGCTTTTGTTCATGAACCGTATAGACCTGTTTAGACCTTTCTTCCTACCCAAGGTTACACAAGCTTTAGCAAATTAAGAAGTGGCCTTTTCCAAATTTGAAATACTAAATTGCTATCATTTTTTATCATGGATAGGGGATGACTACTTTACTGACATTTATTTGAAGCTGCTCTGAGAAAACACCACCGTCCAGAAATCCCCCCTGGAGATTTCAGCTCAGGCAGAGCATTGGAGGATGAGCTCTTGAATAAAGAAATGAGGATAGCAGCAACTGCATGCTGAAAATTTAATTCCAGCATACTTGTATCCCTAAAAATGACCTGTTCACTAGATGTGTGGTCCAACCTGACTGGCTAAGCACTTTGGCCTCAGAGCTTCTTTTAATTGTAGGCGAAGGCCCCTTCAGAAACTCCTTCACCCATGTTACCAGGCGTACCAAGATATTTGCATATACGTCTGATTGCTTCTAGAGACGTGCTCAGTGTTCCCAGTTATTCCAGAGAGTCCTTAGGAAAGAGGACAGTCAAAACAGGTCATCACCTCCAGAACAGTTTATTCTGTCAGCCTTTGCTCTTAGGGATGCTTGGAAATATCCACGGAATAGGCTGGAGGCCCACCAGCATTCCCATGGACCCTGTGATGTCTTGCTGGGTATGTGAAAAGTCAGGGGCTCTTAGGCCCCAGGAAAATGCCAGAGACAAGGCATGGGATGGATGAATTGTCTCAGTGACTACATATGTCCCATGAATGTCAACTGGACAGTGTGGGACTGTCTGTTTTCATACTATTACTTCAGACTCTTAAATAAGTTGCATGGACTAGCTGACTGCTCCAGGGCAGAGGCATGAGCATAGTTACACTTTTTTCCTGGTGGGAAATTGACTGTGGGGCTTCTAAATTTTAAGTTAGTATGAAAATGAAAATATTTTTTGTGCATTTGTTTCTTTTTTTTTAAATTTTTTTCAGGAGAAAATGTCTGTATAGCTGTTTTTCATGGTGAAAGTTTTAAATATTCAAAACAAAAGAAATTTAGAACTTGAACTTAACATGACAAGGTGCTTTGGAGTGTCTGTGTTTATTATGTTCTCCTCATGTCAGTGTGGCATTTCTGGCTTCTGGGAAGCTGGCACTTCTGAAAACCAGATACCGTTGTTTGTCTCACAAACAGGTCAACAGCGTAAGCAAAATCACTATTCAGCCAATGTACCCCTACACTGATATGAATAAAACCTCTAAAATGGAGATCCTACACCAGTTTATGGGAGCTGTTAAAAGGGTGTTGAGTTTTTTATGCTTACTGGGAAATGGACAGAGGCCACCAAACTCATTTCACAAAGGCTGCTACAAATCCTCCAGTCAGTAAAAACTTTCAGTCATGAAATCCATGGCTGGATTTGAACTGGCAACCCAGATGTAAAAACTCCTGTATCCCTTCATCACTCAACCCCTCTCTCCTCAGTTTTTACGGTCAGCAGGTGTGTGTGTAGGAGAGACTGTGGTCTCTCATTTCATTTGTTTCTCCTGATTTATTATATAATATCAGTTAGGCAGACTTCATAAAGTTGGAGGCCAGGAGGGACAACTAGATCACCTACTCTGACCTCCTGTGTAGCACAGCCCATTAAGTTTCACCCGGACACCAGTATATTAAGCTCAAAGACGAAAGTGAGACTACAGCACGTTAAGTACACAACGGATTAAACTATGTGCCACAGATGGAAAACAGGAGAGATGAAAAGTCACCGCTGCTCAAGACCTTTTGGCAGTCTCAAAGAAGAAGAGAGTTGAGAGAAGTTCAACTGATAGCAGCAGACAAACCTAACTCTGTTGTGTAGAAAGAGGGGAGAGTTCCCAAATCAAAAATAGCAAGAGTGAGAGCAAAACAGCAGCCAGAAACTTCTGCCAACCTGATCTGGGGGAAAATTGTATCTTAAGTCATGGTGATCAGCCGAGGCATGGGTATGACAAGAAGGAACAGCAGCAGGAATATAGGAAATAAAACTCTCTGACATCGCAAGATGACTCCTCTCTTTCCTTCTCCCTTCAAACTTCTGAGGAAGGCCAAAGGGAAAAAAAAAAAGGAAAAAGGCTGCCTTGCATGGCTAATGTTAGAATTTCTTTTTATAAAGGTTCATAAGGGTGCCCAGAGACATTGGGCATGTGATGCTGAGAAGTGATGAGTGTAATGTCATTTCAAGATGAGAAGCTAAAAGCGTGGGGAAAACCAATCCTCGGAACAAGCCATGACACTAGGGCAGCTCTCTTGAGCCCTGACTTTCTGTGACGGACTAGGAAACTACTGACTAACAAGGATCATGCATGGAATTAACTTACTGTCAGGGCGGAGGCGGGGCAGAAATAATAGTTTTGTTTTGCTGGTTTTATTCCATCAGGGCAAAAGCATCACTGGAGAAAAGCCAGTCCAAGCTCCATAGTTTTTAACAAACTAAGAATGGGACAAGACACAAGCATTGCAAGCAAATACAAAGATTAAAGCAATATTTGGCTGACTTTAGCATCTTGTTTCTTTCAACTGTGTAAAAGTTCTAGGGAGAAAGCATACAAACGGTGTGTTCCCTGGAATTATTAGGTGAAATATCAGGGTTTTTAACAGGTCAAAATTCTCTACAATCACCTTCCTGCTAATTTTATTCTTCCATTTTCATATTAAAAGGCCAGGTGCCCCAGCAGCACTGTCTGTTGCTGCCAAACAGCATGGTGTGACTTCACTTGTGCAACTGATTTTACTGATTTTAGTGGGATTTCTTAAGCAAGTAAAATTGTATGCATACTTAGGCATTTTTTTAGATTCAGATTAAGGGTTTGCCTTTGCAGAGAGCGAGAGAGCATCTGTCTGTCTTACCTTTCATTTGCCTTGTGCTTCCTTCAGTTTATCCATGTCATACTATTGAATCTGAATCAAGGGGGACTTCGAGAAGTAAAACCACAGTATATGGGGTGTATTGGATAAGTATATTCAAAGTAGAGAAGAGTATAATGTTGGGTGGCTGGTTCATATAAGTGCCTGAACAAAGTCACGTGCTAGGGAGGCAAGTCCCACCAATCAGTATGTCCACTAGCCCTGAATGAGTTTTCATCTGATGTTTCCAAGTTTCCCCTTCTGGCCATTTTCTGAATATCGTGGCTACAAGGAGCAGAACTACCTCCTGTCATTGTCTACCCAACGCATTTCTCTTTGGCTGCATTAACTTCAGGGAAAATACACTCTTGCGGACACCATCATCAACTAACTCTTGTATACTGAATAACTACAAGGGAAAAAAAGCCCTTATTATTAAAAAAAAGAAGAAAAAAAAAAGAAAAGAAACAAGAACACCAGAAAATGCTGGCATAAATTGAAGATTTTCCAAGATTCTGGATATAAGTATAAAACCAGGTTTTCTTGTGTGATGATGTCACCTGCACATACGATGTGATTCATACAGCCCCATTTGCACCAAACTCTTTCTTGATATTTTTCTATGTACCACAGAGACTTTGGGTTCCCTCAACAAACAATGGGAGGGACAGAAAAAAAATGAGAGAGCTGTGGGGAGAGACTGGAAGGGAAAACAAGAAAATGCTGAAGGTTAATTTAAAAAAATAAAAGAGAGAAGGACACAAAGTGCTGGAAAAAGTGTCTAGAAGGAAAAAGTGTAGAAGTGGAAAGAGGAAATTCAGCAAAATATGTACAAGTCAGAGACCAGCAAGCCAGGTTTTCAGCTGGGGTAAGCCAGTCAAGCTCCACTAAAGTTAGTGGAGCTGAAATGATTTCTATCAATTGAGGATCTATCCCATTTTGTTACATTAAAGAAATAAAGAACAGGAAATTTACTTTATACATAAGCTAGAACTCAGGAATTAAGTGTGATTTAGCTGACTCCCAGAAAAGTTCAGCAAGAACCCTGCTAAGGCCCACTATTCTATAAATGCTATTCAATTAGATTTGTTATATTTTAGAAAGCTTGGTGTTCATACAATCAGGCTGGATTCTGAGGATGTCCAAGAAGATCCAAATGTGAAGCCTGGGGTTCTGGATGCATCCGAGTACCATGGGGAATATCTGAAGGCAGACTGGGATTTGCCCACTGCATCTACACATTCAACACAGGTCACCCAACGTTTCCTAAGACTTCGTGTTTGAATTGCACAGTCCTCGAGTTTATCAAAGCAGGCAGAGAAAGCAGCAACACATGCAGTAAATCACAGCCTCTTGTTAACAACTGCCATGCCAGACCATTAGAAAGTTTTAGAGAGCTGCTAGCCCAGCTGTGGAGGACAGGTCTATTTGATTTGACACAGAACAAATCATAAATCAAACAAAACAAACCCCCATAATGAAGCCTCATGTAAGGCTGCCCTTCTTGAAAAGCTGGAATAGTCAAGGCTAAAGCCAGCCGTGTCTTTTGGGGTGGTGGGGAGGACTCCAGAGTCCCCCTCCCACATGCAATCTCTTCTTGCTGCACTGTGGCAGCCCTCCATCCATCTGGAAACGCTCTGAAGTTCGGAGGAAGCTCGAGAGGAGCAATGTGCAGTGCTCCTTCTCACAGCCCAGGGAGCTGTGCCAGGGACCAAGTTCAAGACCTGAACAATGCCCTGCTTGGCTAGTCGTTTGGATAGAAAAATTAATTTACAGCTGAATTGTGGAGGAGGGGCCAAATTCCAAAGAGCACTGAAGTCTCTGGAAGCTTGGCTGAAAAACTGGTAGTGCTGCCGCAGCAGCTGAGATTTCCACTTGTTGCAAACAGTGACAAAACTTGATGGCCACGTACACAGGTAGCCCAAACTGACCTGCACATCACACTGTAAGCTGTCACTGTGGGCACCAACCAGGAACGGAGTGTGTGGTGCAGCTTTTCACCTGACTACAGTTAAGGTTAGGTGTCCTTGCCAATCTAAGTGGTGGGTGTTTAAAATGAGGAAAACACTGAGATGCTAGGAGCTGTGGTGCATTACATCTGTAACATGTGGAAACGCTTCTTCATATTAAACATGAGAATGGTTGCAAGCAGGTCTTTTCCTGGAGGCTAAGTGCAAATTCTCCAGCTCCTGGAGGAGAGCCAGTATTTCTCCCAGGCAAGCAGGAGTGCCTGGTACTGCCATGTACCACATCCACATTTCAGTGTCTCACTGACTCCGCCATGTCCGTACATTTAGACGGTAGAAGGATTGCTGAATTGCTACACTCAGGAAAAAGTCTGCACCAGTCTGGAGTGAGGGGAACCATCCAGCACTGGTTTTAGCACTTCTGAAGTAGACTGTGACGCCCAGCCCTCCACGCTGAGACTGTGATATGAAGCACTGGGAGAAATGGAAGGGGAAGATGTTGAAGACACTTCCCTAAAGCAAGGGGAGATGTTAATGGTTTCCTGGGGGAAAACAAGAGCCGTTTCAACAACACAAAAACGCCCTTGGGATTTTAGAAAGGTGCAACACAGATCACAGGCCTATTTATAGTCCAGTGAATATTGCTGAAGAACTTTCAAAACCTTTATTTCACATTTTTACCTAGATTCTCTATTACCTTAGAGAAGATGCTCCTTTCAGCAATAAAATACAGCACAATAAATGCTGCAAATTTAATGTGACTTCCTATGTTTTGGGATAAAAGAAGAGGTTTTCAATCTGCCAAAGGTAAAAAAACCCCAACACATTCTTGTCTCTGAGTGCATGGCTACTAAAAATAGATCCTGACTACCTGCCTCATTCATTGGTCTCAAAAGGTGGGGGGCTGTGCACGTAGTCATCGCTTGCAAAAGGTGTGCCAAGCCCGTTCAAAGGAAGTGGCTTGTGAAATAAAACTTTACAGCTAAAAAGCTAAAAATAAAACTTCAGCTCTTCTCAAGTCTCTGGTTTAATAGTCTCTCTGTTATTCTTCTTATTCTGATGATTCTTCCTGTTATTTGTACAGCCGAGCCAATGTTTCCAGGCAATTCACAAAGTTACTCGGAAAGCTCAAGTGGGACATGAGGTGTTAAAAACTGTAATTTTGATTCTCATTTACACTACAGCTTCATTTACACCTAATTTTAAAGTCACTTTACATCCAAAGAGGTATGAATGGCTTTTTTTGTAACAGTATCACAGGTTTTCTATGTGTATTATTATACTATTAACTTAATTACAATCTCTCCTAATCAAGTTTTGGGGTTTTCCAAGAAGAACTTATTTCTTGGTAAAATTCCACAGATATCAAGGGAATAAAAAAAAGAATTATTTTGGCCACTCCTATTATTTTTAATATTTTTTCTACTACATGGAAGAAAACCGAGGAGTGATCTAGTGCAAATTAGCTTACTTAAAACGGGTTCTTTCTGAAGTGTATACGCAGGAATGCTATTGACTTTTGCAGCCTTGCAAAAAAATAGAGTTCTCAACAATAGTGATTCACTTTATAATTCACTATTTAATCATATTTCTCTCAGGTAAAGATAAGATTATTAAAAGATTTTTCAGCATAAAGGCAAGATATTTCTCCTTCAGAACTGTAGTTTTTTTAAGGGCAGTCTTTTAGTTAATAGTGTAGTTGCAAAGTTGATCCAAACACCTTCTCATTACCCGTGACACTCCCACACCTGATTTCCGTTGACCAGAGTATCAGTTACTCTCTTTCCTTTCCTAACAATTGGGAAAAACACAGGAAAATAATGTTTAATGTAATGATATATGTATTTTTTCTTGTAAATAAAATAATTTATGCCATGTACGGTATTTTTTCTACTTGAACACTGCACTGGTATTTTATTTTAAAACTTTATTATAGATTAAAAAAGGGAGATATTTGAAACTGAGTAATGCTTCTTTTCTGGCCAATTTTCATAAGCATCCTTTTATTTCTCTGCCGTCTGCTCCATTCCCTGTCTTCCCCCCCGCTCTGCCTTTTCTTGGCTGTTGCAAGTCTACATTCCCTTAACATGAGAATCTCTCTTAATGAAAGCTCATGAAGACTTTTCAAACTATTATTTTCATAGGGATAGATCAGGTCCAAGAAGCATGCCTGTACATGTGGAGATTTTTGTTTCAAGACATAGTATGAGAGATGCCGTATATTTGACGGTAGTCATAGGCTGAATTGAGCTCACCCCATATAATCCACTAACATTTTCATTGTAAGGGATGATATAATTTAAAATGGGCTTTTGATACTAGGAGCAGGGCTGATTCAGAGCATGCTGAAATCAGTAGGAGTCTCTCTACTGACTGCAGTGAACTTATGACCAAGTCCTTCAATACCATCTGTAGAAGACAATTTCAAGGCATTCCTTTCATTTAAAAAGCTCACAAACTCTCTGGAGCGCAGCAGGGCTTTTAAGAAGCCTGCATATATCCAGTGGGCATGTCAGCCTACCTGCTCACTGCATGTTCCAAAGCCCTGCAAATTGCCCTCAGTGTGTGTTTGTCTAAGAAATATCATAATGGTCACTGTACCATTTTGACAGCTGAATGCAGAGACCCCTTGAGTCAATAAAGTATCGCTGATATGCCAGAGGCTGAAAAGCCTTTGCTTCACTTTGACTTTTTATTCCTACCAAATTGCCTTTCACATTTCAGCAAAATTAAATATCCTTCTGTTTAGGTGCCAGCAACTGATGGGAGCAGTAAAAGAAGTTAATTGAAAGCTATTGGCTGCAATACTCAAGCAAGATTAAAAAAAAAAAAAAAAGAAGAAAAAAAAAGAAAGAAAAAGTCATGGTTTCTTAAAAGTCCTGTAGCTGTGACACAGAGTTACTTAGGACTATAAAATATAAAACCCTCACGTTCTGTTCTTGGGATGTTCTGTTGCGTTGACTTTTTTCCACTTAAAATACTCTTTTGACTTTATAGCAGTCTGTCGAAATCACAGTTTATGTCAGGTGGCTCCTGATACTGTACAGCTCACTGTTCCTACTTTTCTCTCTCTCACATGAACTCATACAGGGCCAGGTATTGTCCACCCTTACCCACAGCGAGAAAGCTCTTTCCTCCCAAGTATTCCTGTTTGTAGAACAGCTGACAGATTCCTTTGGGAGAAAAGGACACAGGCCCAGGCCCAGAGCTGTGCATAATCCCTATCCAAGCAGCAGGCAGGTGAGGAGAGAGATATGGGGCAGCCTGGGGTGGGGGATGCAGCTGGGGAGAGGTACACTTGGCTCCCACCAGCACTGATGCTTCTTTGTTCTGGCTCGTTGCACCTGGCATGTAGGATGGAGGTGCCGGAGAAAAGCCATAGTGCTGTGGGGGAAAAATGTGAAGCACATGGGAAGCAGGAGGGAGAAACTAACTGGGCAGAAGGAAGAACCTCTAGCCACCTCCCAGTAAATTGAGAGCTGTCACGCCTTTAAGGTCCTGTAACTAGCAGTGTGTAGGCGGGCTGCTGCACCCTTGCGGAGCACCTCTGAAGCTGATTGTGCACGGCCAAGTCCAGGATCCAACCCTCAACTCTGCAGCCCACTGGACTAGATGCAGGAGAGCACTATGTCCACCAGAAAAAGTTTACAAGATCAGGTCCAAAGAAAGCAATTTTACCAGAAACAGTTTTAAACTACATGTGAGGAATGGGAGCCGGGAAGACTGCAGAATGGGAAGGAAAAGCAGATGGGGCCTAAATCTGTGTTCAAACCTATGAAGTTCTGCAGTATCTAGCAGTCTAGCAGTGGGTGACTGCTTCCAGGCCTCTCGCTACCTTTGCTCGCTGCTGGTGTGCCCCATGGCTAAGGAAGACGCTCATGCTGATGGAGCCGCCTCTTGTCTCTGCTCTGTGCTTTTGCCTCTAAATACAACCCCTTTGTCACTACAGGGTATTGAAACAAAAATAATTTCTAAATCATACTTACAATTTAGTATGGATACTATTTCTTTCTTTCTTTGTTGTATTTCACTAATCACAAACTCAGCTGGACTTGATCCCTCCTTCTTCTCCACATGTACAAGACTGTGCATTTGGGTTTTCCCTGTAAGGTCCACCTTGCAGAGCCAGACTGGTCCATTCATGTCCCACTACTCCTAGTCTGTCTTTGATGCTCGTCAGCATCAAAGTTTTCTGAGGAGAGCTCCAGAAATGCTGCAGAAGGCCGCTCTGCGCTGGGTTTTCTGTTACTTTCACTTCTTTGTTCCGTCTACAGAAACTATGATTAGTCACATACCTACACTAATCCTGTCTTTGAGTAGTGCTAAATTCTCACCTCAACAGCTTCCTGCAGCCATGAATCCTGTAGTCTAATTACACACCCTGTGAGAAAGCGTTTCCTTTTATCAGTTTTGAATATGCTGCTTTTCAGTTTCATTGTCTCCTTTTTCTAAGATTTTTAGACAGAATCCTATTCTGAGCAAATAACTTAAAAGCCCCAAATCAGCTCTTCACTTACAATATATACACAGACTGAAGAAAGATTTCACTTTTTCTCCTCTGGGGCTTTCTTGCCATTTTAAGTGGTAAGTTCAAAATTGAATTTTGGGTCGTTCTGGCAAGTGTCTGCTTGGCGACTTGTGCTCATACAATCTGGACTATGTAAGAGGGTTTTTTTTGTTGTGTTTTTTGTTTTTTTTTTTAAATTCAGTACTTGGCTAACTGAACAGAGTAGAAACAGGTACCTGACATGGGATGGACTGATCTCACATCTAGCCACTTATCCGTAATATGCTGGTTTATACAAGTACTGCAAATACTTGAGAGTCTCTTTGGCCTCCATACAGTGAAGACTCCTAGCTGGATTGGTGGTGAAAAAGCCACATGAATTTGCAGGTTTTGGATCAGAAACAGCCAGAGAAATAAGCTTTTCACATACTGAAAGCTTTGATGCTGTGAAGCCTCAAGTCACTCAGCATATGCAGCTCCAGCTGCATCAGCCCTGCATTCGCATGGCCAAGTGGTTGCCCAGCTGGGTTATTTCTTGCCGGCAGCTCTTCCTGATGCTGGGCAGCCTTGCAGCACAGCTTTAGCCCTACTTTGGGCCTTGCACGGCCACATTTGGCTCCAGCTGGTTGTCACTGGAGCTGAAAGGCAGCAGTCCCTGGTCACTTATCCCTTCTGTCCATCCCACCTTTTGCTAGGTTAGAAAATCATGGGTGGAAGGGGGTGACAAAGGACCTCTCTGCTGGCTCTGAGCCACCCTGAGGGGAATGGTTATGCTATCTTTCTGGCTGCGTTGAGCTCTCTGGGATAGGTAAAGTGGCAATAAAAACTACCCACTGAACAGATGCACGGTTTCAGATGTGTCACCTTCCTTTTCACTTCTCCCTTCCTATGTAGAACTGATAAAGTCAAACCAGAGGTTAGTAAATATCGTGACAGGCCCATAACTCAAAATGTATGGAGCTTGTGCAACAGCCACATAGCATAATTAAGTTCCTTGTGAACGACATGCAGCGTCACTCATGAAAAATATTGTGAATACTCTGCATTCACTGTCATAAAAATAAACACTGTGACCAGTCGAGCCAGTTGTGCTACCATTATGTACTTTGCTACTATAATCCAGGAATTCTCTGTCACCAGAACTGCAACTTGCTGCTGAAGGACTTTATAATCTGGCCATTGCAGAAATACTGATTTCTGTTTGATGAATATTCAGTCTGGTAGTTCAAGCTTTCTTCAGACTGGGCTGCTGCTAAGCAGTTGTTGGCGGTTTTTGGTTTGTTTTTAAGGAAGAATTAAAGCCTGGAAAATTTACTTCCTGGTATCACTACAAATTATCAGGCAAAGCTGGTTCTGAATTCTGGGCAATGTGATCTCCAAAATCTCCCAAAGGCCACTGTAATTCTTATGTGAAATACAGGGGTTTTGTTAAAACGTAACAGGCTTCATCAACAATAGTTGCCAGAAGACCTGCAGTTTCATAGATTTTATGTCTCCAAGGAAGGACAGGGCAAAGAGATTTGACACTAAAACTTTCTCAGGTCTCCAAATGTTACCATTTTAGCCATGACATAATCTGTTAAAACCCTACATTAAAGTATTAAGGGCACATCTCAATGAGACACCAAAGGAAGTTAGCTGACTTACTACATAATCCTATTTAAAAATTATCATGAATATTTATCTAGCTGTATTCCTATAGCTCCCAAGAGTCCAAGACTATTCGATATCCTTCTGGGATGTACACTGAAATATGTCCAATATTACACTAAGAATTAAGATGGATAAGCTTGTTACTGTAAGGTAAATTCAGGTGTGAACTTGCAGCAGTACAGTAACTGTTGCGCACATGTGTCAGCTTGTTTAGCTCTCCATACCTCAAGTTACTGAAGATCAGTCTAATTAAGTGAAGGACTTTTCCAAAAAACAAAGATAAACTGCATAATCCTTTATACAGAATCAGCAGCCACGATGGATTTGTAAAATGATCTAAAGAGCTCATTTACAAACAAACAAAAAGATCATATCTTAATTCAATATAACTCCTTTCAAAGATGACTGTTTTTTTTAAATAACAAGTTATGCTCATTCAGGTATGCTGCTACCTACTTCCCTTTTTGACCCCAGCAAAGACAGGCTCAGGTCTGGATGGACTACTCTTGGGATTATGAGAGACAAAAAATCCCTTTTTTCAAGATGGGTTTCTTAAGAGACTGTACAGGAAAGGGGGACAGGAAAGAGGAATTGACCATCTGTGACAATGGAAAAGAAAAACTTCATATTATAAATCAAGGAGCAAGGGCTGGAGGAGATCTATTTGGTCTCCATGCCTGGTCGTAGTCCACAAAGCACACATGATAAAGGGTATTACAGTAGCTGAAAGAACAAGGGAGAATAGATGGACAGAGCATAAGGATGAGAACAGCAGCCAGGCAGGTGGTAGTGGTAGGTGCAGTCAATGGGAAGCAGAAATTAAATTTTGTACAGAAAGGACAGGACATAACTTGAAATGAAGAAACCAGAACATCTGGTGCAGGACATCAAACATATCATTGCAGGAATAACCCAAACCTGGTCTAACTACGGTTGGAATAGGGGTTATGATCAAAATACAGGTGCTGGAAGTACTTGCTGTTCCACAAAAACACATGTAACAACAAAAGCCATGGGTAACCCTGTACATTAACAGAGAGATAACATGGATAAACAGAAACAAAACTGTGACTATCTGGTCACCATCATTTCAAATGAGGAGAAAATTGGGCTACAGGCTGGAGTCACATTTTGGTATGAATAAAGATCTATGTAATGCTAGTAGAGACAGAAACATTTCTGAGCATTGTACTGTGTTGAGATACTGTAATTTTCTAGTAATATATTGGAGAACAAATTCTACCAATAATGTCAGAGACCAGAGGGTCCTGGCAGGGGTATCTGACAGGTATTTTTTCACTGCTACTCTTGTGGAACCAACACAAGCAGACGTCATCTTAGATTCAGTTTTAGTGAGTACTTGAGGAAACACTAGCTAAACTGTTCAGAGAAGTAACCTCAGCTTGAACGCTCATGATTCAATCCACCTTAAATTTAGGAGAAGAAAAAACAAAATGAAACTATAAATAATGAAGGAAAAACTTCAGTGAGCTTAGGGAAACAGTGAAACAGACTGGTCTGATTATTTCTAGGATTTGAATGTGGAGGAAACCTAGGCTATCTTTGAATTAAGCTACACAAAGATATCTGGAAGTTGTGTCAGACTGGTGTTTGGAGAAGGATTTCACAGCCAACCCTATCTAAAACAGGATAGCAGAAATAATAAGAGATCCTCCTAATATGGAGAAAAAGATCCATCTTCAGAAAAGATGTGTCAAAGAAAAATTGTGTGTTACAACTAGAGAATTGTAGGGCTATTGTGAAAACTTCCCAGTCCACTTCTTTGAGAAAATTCAACTGCCTTAACTCAAATGGCAAAGGGCTCCTCACCCATGCAAATAGAAAAGAGAAAAGGGAAAATAAGCATAAAAATTCTGTGCTTAAAAATAAAGTAGGTATACGATAAAACAGAACAAAAACTTTGCCAGACTTTTCAGCGGAGTACAATGGCATTGGCCACAGTGCCAAAGGAAGGAAGGGGAAATGTAGCACAGATTTGGACAGCGTAAAGAACATGGAAGTATTTTCTGAATTTGCATGCTTGTTGTGTTTCTGCCTTTCAGTGTGGTGTACTGGATACACGAATGGGTTAAAGTCTTGTCTTGGGCCGAGAGACAAGAAGTCTGGAGATATTTGAATCTCCTTGTTTTACTTGGAGTGGGACAGACCTTCAGGACTGAATAGCACATTACCCGACAGAAAACACTTTTATTCAGAGAGAATGGCAGCACCATCTATTTGACATTAACTTTCAACAGTGTATTCCTAGAGTATGGATAAAAGGAGTCACCTGAAAGGCACGTTACTTAAGGAGAGAGAGAGAAGAGCTAGACAAGCACACGCAGAGAGGCACGTATGCAGAGGATGCTGGCTAGGCTGGAGTCTGCTGGAGACAGATGCTGACACTTGTTTTGTGGGGGTTTTCAAGGCCTGTGAACAGTTGTTCTCTGATGAAGACCTTGCTAAGATGGTTTCTCACTTGAGAACTCCGTGTCTTTACCAGATGACCAACAAACGTAAATCTATGGCAGAAAAGTTATCTGGCCCAGCTGCAACATCATTCTGACTGCTGATCTGACCTGAGGGGCCTGCATCAATTTGGGTTTCTCTCCGGTGGGGCCATGGAAATAGCATGCTGTGACAATCACAGCAGAAGTTGTCAGACAGGCTCATAAGTACTGAAAGCTGCAGCCAACTTCGAGAGTTATGCGAGGAGGTTGCTTCAGAGCTGGGTCAAGAGAAAGATGTGTCTTTGTCACAAATGCACAATAGGGATTATCACATCGGAGGTGGAAGCAAAAACATTCCTGTGCTGTAGTGAAAGGATTAGCTTTTGGACTGATCTCTTCAACTATTTTCATGAATGGTCTTGGCACAATGATAGGAATGCACAGGAACGCATTTGTCAAACTTTTTGATGAGAATTTGGGTTATTGCCAGTACAGCAAAGGATCAAACTGTCATACATGAAGAACTGAACTAACGATTAGAATAAAAGAAGTGTAGTAGGTCATGCACTTATGAACTAAGGATAACAGTTTCTGGAAAAACTGGGAACTCTCCAGTTGGAAATAGCTCAGGAACGCTTGAAAATGCTGGTCAATCAGCATGACGGGGAGCCACAGTGTGAGTCAGCTATGAAAAAGATTGCTGTAATCCCACGATAACTATTTCCACTCAAAACAGGAAAGTGTTAGTATCATTGTAGAGGGCAGGGGCAACTTTTTCCAGAAAACCTTGTACTGTTCTATTCACCCATGCTTAGAAGGGAGGAATTCAAAGTGGGACAAACACACAGATTCATTAATGATGCAGTTTCCACGTCATGGTGAGCTAAGCTGAGTCCCACTTGGTCTCACACCAAGTGTGTTCATGCAACTGTGTGGTGAACCACAACAAGAGAGGAAAAAACTTTTGAGGCAGAGATTACCCTTATAAGATTTGAGGATGTAGTTCTTGTAGAACACGTAATACTTAAAGTCATGTTATTGAATTTCCTTTTTAAGAATTTAAATACATAAATAGATTTTTAGGGATATTCAGCTCCCATTATTTTAGTAAGAACTTCAAGCACTCAAAATACTAAAAAAGCACCTTAACTGCCATTTTTCCAAACCTGCTCAGCAGTTAAAACCATGGGCAAACTGTCAGAGAGCTGACCTTACACCAAGGAACTGAAAACAGCTCGGATTCCAGAAGTGCCCTGTACCTCCCAGGTTTTCTCTTCAGGTGAAGATGGAGCACTGGAAAGAGCTGAGTAGAGACAACCTCTGACACTCTGGCCACTTTAGACAGCTGTGTTAAGTGTGTCTTTATGAAAATCTGGCCCTTCATTACTACAACAGCCTGCATGGGAACTCCTAGGTGCTGCTTTGTTATGAAAATTTGGTGCTTTAATGGATCATCTGCGCTAATAAAAGCATCAGTAGTCCTTAAGCAGGGCTCACATGAAGTCTGTCTTCATATGACATACAGTAACATGTGCACAAATAAATCAGATGCATCAGTGAGGCTGAATATTGTAGCACTACAGAAGAGAACAGCTCAGTAAAATCCTGTCCACACAGAAGAATGACAAGGATTTCTGCCTGGGATATTTACACTTGCATTAAGAAAAAGTGTAAAAAATGCCCAGATCCACATAGGAACTTAAGCATTACAAGTCCTTTGATCACTAGTATGGGTGGGAACTGGGTGCGCATGCTCCCTACAGCATATGCAGAGCATATTGGGTTACAGATGAGTGTATTGATGAAGAATACCAGTCCTACTTCTCTGAGCATGGTCCCTTATGCCCCAGGCACTCCTTGCCTGAATGGTGGCCACGAGGGCCCTGGTGCTAGGATGCCATTCAAAATTGCCCAAACTGTCAAGTCAGGGACAATTCTAGCAGAATTTATACTCTGGGTCTGCCTCCTCATGTAGAGCACCTCAAAAACTGAGCAGGAGTCATTGCTATCTTTGCAAACACGAATCAGGTTTGGGAGACTCCTTCCATGAGATGTGATGGTGGTTGAAGAGTTGGGCAAGAATTGGCAGGTCTGTGATCAGTACCCCTTCAATCTGCTGCCTTTGAGAAGGATTGTCTGCTGCCTTTGAGAAGGATTGTCTACTGCCTCTCACCATGCAAGAGCAAGGGGGTGTGAAGTGAAATCATCGTTTTGCAGCATGGAAAGAGCACTCCAGGTGGCACGCAATTAGACTGTGGGACTCACTGCCACAAGTCACTCTTGACGCCAAAAGTTAGCAGAGGTTCAAAAGATGATTGGACAAATACATGGAAGAAAGGTCCAGCAAGAGCTTTGCATTTAATACAAAAATAGCATGTCTTTCTTGGGAAGTTCCCTGGAACAGATTGCTGGAAGCTGGGAAAATACTGTGGGGAATAGCACTACAGGTTTGCCATGCACTGACACTCTTCTCCAGGCGTCTGCTACTGGCCCCTGTTGGAGACAGGGTAGTGGCCTAGTTGGACCTTTGGTCTGATCTAGAACTGACATTCTCATGTTCCTTTTGAGCATAATTAAGCTAACTTATCACAAGGAAAACAGTAAAAATGGTCTCTCTCTCCTAGCTATTCAGAGAAAAACTCCTTTTCCTTCCTAGAAAAAATTAGGCTGTATGCCTGAATATGAACTTCAGACAACCAATAGCATCAACACGTTAATGGGAAACTTTTAATAACAATTTGTATAACAGTCACTTATAATGACTTCTAACTTCTTCAAGGAGATAAACACCTGCAAAAATTTACACACATTTTTCCCCTCTTAAAGTAGGTTCCTACAGGTAGGGTCCTAATTCCATATTTAAGCATCTGTCTTTTATTCAGAGGCAGCAAGAACCCAACTATTTCTATTTTCTCCATTTCTTCTGCCCAGTAACTGGTCAGTTGCAATCTGTTTTAATAAAGTCTGGTCTGTACAAGTAACGTCTGGATGATTCTTGCCTCCTTAAGGATATCCCATAGTTAAAAAAATGGCTTATGTTCCTCAAAATTGGAGAACATAGAGATTTAAAAGTCTGGACAGTATCTTCTAACCTGGAGATGGAGGATGAGCAAGGAGAAAAAAAAAAGATGGATATTAGTTATACCGCAGAAAAATGTTAGATGTCTTTTTACCCCTCAAAGATGATGACTCATCTGTTTTCTTCTCAAGTTATGGAATAAAGCTGTTGCTTTAACACTGATTAGTTGTGTACAACTTGCTTTCTTTAGCCAGACTGCATATGTGAATGTATTCATGGAAAATAAACCACTCCTACAAATGAAATATATGTTTATAGGGTTGATGTTATCTTATGCTTCATAAATAGCATACCATGCGAACAAGCACTGACAAGATAAAACAAGTGTCCATAAAAATGTCTGGCCTGGGAAAACTCTGCTTCTGTATTTAAAAGCTACCTATTGTCACAGCACTGGACATAGACTTTCTGAAGCAGCACCAGCCGCACTTTCAAGACCACCGTTAAGCACCCATGTTAATGACTGAATTTTTCAAGACAGTGTAACTCCAGTGTAAGCCCTTAAGTAGATGCTGAGCTTTTTGCAAATGCTGACAACAAGCAGGAGATGCTAGCTGTTGGGTAACTTTCAAAAGTCTGTCCATGGCTTAAAAGATAAGCAGAGATCATATACAAATGCAGTCCAATTTATGGGTTTTAAACACTTGGAATGGTAGTTCTGTATGAGCATTAGTATGTGAGCATCCAGAATGTCTTTCTCTTCAGAGACATTTTGTAGGTGCAATGATGGGGGTGTAAGGAATAAAGAAAACCAGTCTGGCTTGCTTGTAGATGCGCTGTTGGATTTTTTACTCCCTTGTTTGTGTTTTCTTACTTTCAGACTGTAACTTTTAAAGATTAGACAGCTCTGAAATATGTATGTTGAGTCACAGTAAAGTTATCCCACATTCACTGACCCATGCATTTCCTTTACCTTAAGCCATTTATTGTAGTCCTTACAGGAGACTTCTACATAGCAACTGCGATCCAAACTGGCAAAAGTTTCAGGTGCGGGACTACATCGTGATACCATAGCCTAAGTGCCTCCCTGCTGATGTAGCTTAAAACAGGGTTTTCTCTAACACAGAGGGAACTTTGTTTCAGAGCCCTCTCATAGTCACTCCTGTAGATATTAAGCGTGGTAGTGTAAGCCTACGGCATGCCTGAGACTCAGCTAGAGGACTACTGTATAAACAATGGTAACAGTAATGTTATATGTTAGATATAACACCTGGTACTGTAACAGGCCTATTCCCATTTTGTACATGCAGACCAAGCAGGCTGCTGTAATCTGAGAAGAAACATCTGGTTCACAAGCTTTCGCTCGCTCTTTTCTACATTGAAAAAACCCCCAACCCCAAGTCCCTCCAAAACCCCACCCCTTCAAATGCCCACGGAAATGTCCAATAATTATCTGCCTTTTCCAAATTAGCAAAGTATTACTTGGTTGTGATTAAGCTCATTTCAAACCTGTTCCTCAGGAAATGCCACTATTAAATTCCAAGCAATTCTTCGGGCGAACCCACTTAGCATACAATAATAGAAAAATACATTTGTTCCAGGTGCTTTCTTGGCAGAACCTGATATTCAAGTCTGTTTATTCTTTCCACTGTCTCCCAAACCCCCTTCAGATTTTGTTATTCTGTAATCCTCCAGGTTGCCCTGCCTCTTTCTCATGCAAGAGATGGCTGGGGAGGGAAGGAGCTTCAATGAAAGCAGCATGGATCAGAGCCACAAAATGATTCCAAATATGGCCTTTGTTTTCTTATTTTGCAGCTGACCCACATGCATTGTAAAACAGACTCTTCCATAACCACCACCCCATTAAAAAGATATTTAGAGCCTCAAATATTCTGCACGATTTAAATGGAATTTATTCTTTTGTTTGCATGCTTGTTTATTAACTAACATTGTGCAAGGTATTGTATAAAGCACAAAGGAGAACATGCTATTTTCTTCAAAGGCCTTGCAGTCTAAGCAGGTGGGCAAAGAGCAGAAACAAATACTGCAGCCCATAAAATGCTGGAAATTATGGCCACAGCTTCCAAAGTAACTTAGTCTTCTGTGTATTTGATTTGAAAAAAGGTCTGTATTGTGTTTGGTCATTTTCAGGGGACGGGGATGGGATGACTGGCAGGTGCTGAAAATTAGGTGCGTATAGAAAGTCTTGAGCAGAACCACTAAAACCAAATGTGCCCCAAATACTTGATCACTTTTAAAAGCTTGATACTGGAATTTTTTATTTCTTTGTACATATTTTGAGCTTGATTTGCCATTTCGATAATAGGTATTCATAGTACTTTTATACCTGTGGAGCTCTCAAAAGAAATAAGCTTTATCCAGAAACAGTTTTTATTACAAATTAGCTTCCTCTCAATCCAAAAGTCAATGCTAAAAAGGTTTACAGGGTTTTTTTTTTCACCTCTGAGACTGAAGATGACTTTGGCAATGGCCAAAGAGTCCAATAAAAAGGGACTTTCTACAGAACAAAAAAGCACACCAGTAGAGAGATCCAGAGAGGAGAATAATATGAATTTATTAATGATGAGACTAGGATTTTATATTTGGGTAACATAACAGATCTTAAAGCCTGAGCCACTTTGCTTGCCTCTTATCTGCTGTATATTTTATTCTACCTCTTACCTCACTTACCAGTGAATCATTTCAGCGCAACCTCTCTTTCCAGGTTATGGTTGTATCAGATTAGGACATCTGCTTCATATTCATGGTAGGTTTTTATTAATAATGCACTTTCCTGAATAGAATTCAAGTAATTGTATCTGGAAAGACAATACAGTGTATATTCCTTCTGTTTTTCATTTAATTAATTTGTACTGCGGACAAAATCTTATGTGTAAAAAACCCCTTCCTTCCACAGTTTTGCATGACTAATGCAGGCAGAGCTTTGCCCTACAAAAGCCACAATAATACAAATCATTTTTCATGCTTTCAACCCTCAGAGCACTGTACAAACATGTCATATCTATTCCTTTACAGTGGTGATGTGACTCTCCTGTCCTGCATGACAACTGAAAAAACACTGCACTTAAAACAACATAAAGGACCATTTTAGAACACGGGCCATTTTAAATCACATTTTTACTTTGCTTGTTTTAAAAATCTTGTAAAACTCCAAAACCAAATGGTATTTAAGGAGAGATCTATTTAGAGGAGAATTCTAAATTCCCTCTTATCTGTAAAAGGGCTTTGCAGTGCCCGTGCTGGTCTTCCAGAGGCCACAACAGGAGTAAACACATGTTATCATGCTGGAGATCCCCAGCATTTCTAATGCTGGAAATATAGGCAGAGATGATACCCCAAAGAAAATCAAAGAAACAAATCTTCTTATAGATACCTTCCAGACCTTCACTCTGCACAATACAACATTTAAGGGAGCATACAACCATTGAAAAAAGAGTATTTTGCAGTTTAAGAAGAAACTGTTCGGTACCATGAAGATAACTGTGTGATCATTATGCTCAAAAACTGATTTGCTGCTTCACAGAACAGTTCTCTCCCTAATCCTTTACTAGGAAACATGTTTTCAGGGCTAGAAATGTATTATGTACACTAAAAGATTGTCTGTCTACAGGCAAGCCAGATATTATTCTTCACAGCAGAAAAAGCACAGAATTTAAAATCTGGATTCCTAAATTAAATATTCATAGTTGTTTGCTTGTCAAAATGATTTGCTTTCCTGACAGGCTGACCAGGCACTAGTTGCTACTGATTTTGTAAAAGCTCAGGCCTCCTCCATTTAGCAACCTTGATATAAAATTAGCAAGCTAACTTTAGATACCCGGGTTGGAAAATGTTGGTGGCCTGTAAATATGATTACATGTCAGACAGTGCAATTAAAGTTCCAAGGAAATAATTGGTATGTTATACATACATCTATCTATCTATCTTGCTATACTTACACACCCATACATCCCTGACTACTCCCCCCAACACATGAAATTAGCACTGAGACCATGAAATACATCTGCCTTCACTTAACTCTGGCCCATTCTTTCTGAATGAAGTTAGCTACCTAAGCATACTTCTTGCCTATCTACTTGCCTTGAAATTGGAAAAGAAATGATATGTGATGCTATTTTGCCCATCCTCGGTTACCTCACTGAGAAGCTCCCCACCCATCCTGGCACCATCTTTTCAAGACAGGAAGCACAAAATTGTGACCACATAGGGTAAAGGTGGTGCCCCAACAAAGCCACAAGGACTCTAAATTTAAGCCTGCCATAAAAACTTTGAAAATGATGACACACAAAGAAGGAGAGACTATGGGGAATGAAACACCTTAATTTTGAAAAACCACAATGATCCACCCAGCACTTTCAGAGCTTTGAGCTCTGAGGCATGAATTAACCACAAAGTTTTTAAACTACCAAACACAGGCACTCATTCTTTGTAACTTTGCAGCTGCTTAAAATGACATGGATGTGTCTTACAAACATAAAGTGGACTCTCAACATGTCTAGGTCTGTTTAAAAAAAAAAACCACTCACAGTCCAGTAGGCTGGGCACCTGCTTCAACATATGCCTAGGATTCCCAAAGGTCAACTGGTGACCATTCATTCCGGAATGCAAAATTCAGGATACCATACTGGTACCTGACTTAGAAAGCCCAGAGCACCCTTTTTCTGAAAAAAAGTGTTCTGCACTACTTCATCTTGAGCTTGGGTCCCCCCAAAAAAGGCATCTGAAGCAAGCAGTGTGAAAATCTTGGCCTGGAGTCTGTGATTTCAAAACTCTTGTGGGTTGGTCACGTTCCACAGAAAGGTGCTGACATTGTATTTAACTGTGACTGTAATTAAATCCATTTATTGCATCATATGTTATTCATTTGTATTCATTAGTCAATTATTGTTATTAATTAAGTGTTCTTTGGACTTCACTTTCATTTGAATAACACTCTTTAAAGGACAAGCAAATGGTATGAGGTGCCTTCTCAAACATGATGCTATCCAGAACCAGTGGTGAGTGGAAAACTGTTATGTACATTAAGCTAAGCTCTTCCCTGAATTCGGGAAATGCTGACTAGTGTTTCCTCTGAAGGTATGTTTTTGGGAAAACTTTGTGTGCTGGTGAATGTGAATATCAAATTAAATTGAAAATAAACCCCTGCTCTCTGGAATCTACTTCCCCTCAAAACAGTCACAGTCTAATCACCGCTTTGCTTGGAGCAACGCTATGTTTTAGTTCTGGATTTTTTTTTTTTTTGCATGTGCTCAAAAGACAGGGTGAAATTATAGGAATACTGGGACAGAGGAAATTCAGATGGAAATAAAACATGTGGCATGGCCAAGACACAGTTTACAGCCATCTGCAGGTTACTGCACTTGCTCTTACAGTCAGGATTTGCCAAGGAGCCTGAGGCGTGTCTTTGCTGAAAAAAACCGAGTCCACTGCCCAGAGCTGTACAAAGTATTTAAAAATCTCAGCCCAGAATCATTCTGAAATTTGTTACAAACATCAACTCTGTGTTCCTAGCAACTCTGAATCCCAAATTTGAGGTGATTTCAGTAGCATCCAAGAAGAGCATCTTCAGGTTAGCACCCAGAGGCACCCTGAGCCCCACCAGTGGGGAGCAGGCTCTCCCTGGGAGGTGTGCTGCAGTGTAACTGGGAGCCACAGTGCTGGTCTCATCTTCCCGCCTGCTGCACCCTCTCCCTCTGCCATGCTTTACTTCCCATTCGGTGTAGCTCAGCTGAGGTGCGAGAGCCTTTCTTTCCCAGCCCTCTGTTGCTCGGGCAGGTCCCAGCAGGTTTCTAGGTCCCTGCAAGGCAGGACCCCAACCCGACGAGTGAGCGAGGCACTTCTGGGTGAGTCAGATGGCGAGGATGACTATAGCACCGGGTGTGCCGGGGGATGACAGCATCCACCAGGGAGGCAGGCAAAAACGGCCAGCAAAGCAAAGTGGCTACACCCACTGCATCAGGCCATGGGGAGGGGAAGACACTGTGGTGCAGGTGCAAGGCATGGCTTTGTGCATCAACATGCATGAAGTGGGAGCCAGATGCGTGAATCTGGCCGGGCTTGCTGTTGAACTTGACTGCCTAGGCAGCAGGGAAACTTCTCTACATACTGAAAAACGCCTTAAAACTGGATTCTAATATTTTTAAAAGGCTTTTTCTTTCCATTAGAAGCAGCCAGTTTTATTCCTCCTGATAAGACCAACTTTAGTTTTAACATTATATGCTTTATCGAGATACTGGATCTAAAACAGACTGAAAAGTCTAACCTTTTGGAAGACAAAACTCTAGTAGATATCACAGAAAAAAGTTTGAGGATTTCATTCCAGCTCGCTCTATCTGCTCAAAACCTTTTCCTCAACAATTGTCACCTTTTTACTGAAATAAACAGGGGAAGCTCTAATCAAAAGTTTAAAAGAGATTTTTGCATGTGTACATGTGTATATGCCTGTTCAAACAAATGTTTTAAAGAAAATGACATTCAGAAACTACATTTATTGTCGGCATGTGATGTTAGTCCATCTGTCACTCTGACAACAGAAGCAGGACCTCTAATCCATTACAATCTCAAGACATCACCAACTTACTCAAATTACTTTACAATGCACAGCAAAATACCATTTTTCATAGAAATAAGATGTAGGGGATATCATTCAGTAGTCAAGAAGGTTGAAGAAGGAGTCTTGTGATTGCAATCAGCCCACTACACTTACGGGATCTGTCAAATCGTAGAGGGGAAACCGAGCCCAACTCTGCTGGAGCCAGAGATACGCTTTTGAAAAGATGGACAGGAGCATGGACAGGGCTCCCATTACAGTGATCTCCTTGCCAAGACACAATCTCTGCTTGAGGTAATAAAGGGAGAAGATGGTGGCTTATTTTGCTTATTTTCAAATTTGGGACACTGTTGCTTCTTTAAGGCATTTCAGTTTGCCGGGGGAGGCTCATGACAGGAGCAGGTTTGTACTCCCCAGGGGACACCACGGAGAGGCAACCCACCAGAACCCTTCCAAGGGAGTGTAGTTTGTCGCTGCTCCCTGCTCTGCCTCGAAGCCTGACTTCACAGGAGGAGGAAAGAAGGAGCTAGAGGAGGGCAGATTGCCTGGCCTTAAAAGGAGATTTCCAGTATGGAAATGTTGTGCATAGCCTGACTTTGATGGTTGCTAAATGAAGGGGAATATACAAATAGGCAGGCACACTCAGACAGAAGTTCTTAAGGGAACCTTTACACACCCCTCTTCTTTCTTCTAAAAACACATTTCCACTCTTCACCTTTCAATTATGGAAAAGTTCTCATTTCTGTGACCTCAGTAAAGAATTATATTCCGAGACCAAAATGCTGAGCCCTCTCTGGTGAGGGGGGCAGCTGAATCTTATACACCATCCTGGAGATAGACTGTTTTTCCTCTGTGCAGTTTCTAAAGGCGGCGTATACTATTAAGAGGCTTGTCTGCAGACAGAAGGGCAATAATCTGACTGGAGCCAGTCGGTCCGTGACCTTAAGTGCACCATTTAAAAACCACACCTCAAGCCTTGCCCTCATTCTTACTCCACCCTCTGCAGAGCAAATCACACCACTCCAGTTTCATAACTCTGGGAGGCTATGTACCCACTTCAGCTATGGTGCCATCAGCAGCTTTTGGGAGAACCAAGTTAGACATTGTGGGATAGCTTTAAGACAAAAATCTTTCTTCTGACTTCCCTTTAGTATTACCTTGAGCGCCTCTCCTTGCTTTTCACATTTCCCTTTCCTAGCTTGACAGCATGTCTGAATGAGTTTGCATGGAGTTTATCAAGAACAGCATTATGACTAACATTTTCATGGGTCGCAGAACAACTTATATCAATCCAGCTAATTAGCTCTTTTCTGTGGTACTTTTTTTTTACATGAAATATTTATTCAGTTTTCTTATCTACTGGAATTTGTGATGTGCAGACAAAGACATACCACAAAGCGATGCGTTATGAAAACCACAAGCCACTGATCTTTATTTGTTCACAAAAACATACAAAATTAATTTCTCCTAAGGGATAAAAGAGGCAGAGAGAGCAGAGTGAAAGAAGATGAAGATAAGGCAGACTGAAAGAGACAGAGCAAAGCTTTGCCCAACATCTGGATCTGGCACCTCACCCTACAGACAGTCATCTGAATTCTACTTTCAGCCTCCTTGTTATGTTACTGGCATTTTAGGCTGACTCCCATCCATTTCCTGGCAGCTCTGAGAAGCCACAACCTGCCCGATGTGTGTTGGCAGTGGGCTGCGAATCACAGAGTGTAACTGCATGGCAGGACCAGCGAGCTGGAAGGTCACCCAGCTCATCCCTTGCCCAAGGCAGGTCGGCATCCCTGTTCGTCCTGGTACATGTTCATCAAGCCTATTCTTAAAGATCTCTACAACCCTCCAGGTAATCTAGTCCAGGTCTTCATTTTCTCTGTCATTAGAAAGTGAAGATTATTTTAGCTGCATATTACTTGCCCCAGTTTCTCTTATCTAGCATGCAAATGGAGATCTGAGCACCATTTTCCTCCTTTCAGCTGTCTTTTATGTACTTATGGCATCATGCTCCTCCTTCAGTCTTCCCCTTTTTCAGACTAAATTACCAGAGATGAGTCGCGTTTTTTGTAGGCCATTTCTCTAAAATGTTTGATCATACCCTCTGCTCTCCTCTGCTTTCTCCAATACCCCAAACTACAGTACCCATGACAACGCTCAAACCCTGATCTAAGGAGTTATGAGTGCTAGAAGAACTAGAGTGGAAGAATTATTTCACATGTCCGTCAACCTCTACTCCTCGTTACACATCCCAGGTTGGCACTTGCCTGTGTTGAAAACCATGATATTGCCAGCATTGTGTTCAGCCTGGATCCAGTATACCACTTGCAAGCTTTTCTCTGCAGAATTGCTGTCTTGCTAATTCATTCCCATTCCTCATGCCTGCAGTTGATTACTGCTAAGTGTAGTTTCTGGCACTTGTTGTTGCACTATTTTTTTCAGCTCTTTTCTGTATTTTATCATGATCAGTTTGAATTCTAATCCTGTCCTTCAGCACTCTTGCAGTCCCTCCCAAATTGTCATTTGCAAATTCAAGAAGTGTGTTCTCCTCTGTCACCAAGATCATTAATATAAACACTGAATACAGTTTTTCACCTAGATTTCCAGCCACCCCATTAGTAGACATCTCCAGGCCACATTTCCTTTGCCATGTTGATGAGAACAACCTGCGGGACAGAGTCAAAAGACTCTGTCCTTATTGGTTACTTGTCCTTCGGGCATGCAGTGTCGAAGCTGGCGTCAGGCCCCATGAGTTAACACATGGGACTGAAAACCACCGCTGCTGCTATCACTCCCTTTGGGTGCTGCCCTTTAAGGAGCTCAGCCAAACCAGAAAAGCAGAGCCTTTGTGTTTCAGCACACTGCAAAACAAGTCTCAGAAGGAACATACGAAATCAAAGCAGTTTCTACCTTTAGGCTGGTTTTGGATTGCAAGCAAAAGGCCAAAATTCAGCCCTCAGCGGACAGTGGTGTGCATTTCCCACTGTCATTGGAGGGAGGAAGTATGCAAGTATTTCAGGGCTTAATTTGGACACATTGCTTGTGCACATGCTTGCTTTCTCTTGATCTCTACCATGCAGAGAACTGATGTGATCCTGAAAAACTCGTTATCCAACACCTGGGGCCGCTGAGCTCCAATTGCTGTGGAACAAGGATGATTCTTGTGGTTGGCTTACATGTTCCTTCACCTATCACACTTGTGATTTGAAATTTTGTTACAAAAATTAAGAAATACTATTCTAAAACAACTGTCTGCATTTGAAATACTATAAATATTTTACTAGTCCCACATTTTCTTCAAAATATTTTTTTTTACCTTTCACTGCAGACAAGACTTCTTCTGATTTTGAAAAAGATTTTGCCAGAAGGACGATGCTGTATCCAGATCTTGCAAATAAGACTTTATTATTTTGTTCTGCCCCTGGCTTGCCATTTATCTCAGTGGAATTCCCACCTGCTTCTTCCAGGTGCTGCCAACACAGGTTCATAGGAGCTCTATTAACTTTTAAAGTGCCAGTTAACATCATTCTTAAAAGCCGCTTGTTTTCATCTTACTGCCATCAGTCGAAAAAAAGCAGCACTCCTCTTTTCAGCAGCTCATTAAATCTTATTAAAATACATGCCTGCAAAATAGGTAAATTAACTCCACAAATCCACTGTGACAGTGTCCAGCCTGCCAGCCATTCTTTTTTCGTTGTTTTTTTTTTTTTTTTTCTCTTTTCTTTCTTTCTTTTCTTTTCTTTCTGTCTTTTCTTTTCTTTTAGTAGCAAGCTACCAGACTGGTAAGAATGGATACATAAGTGCCTCTCTCTCTCTTCCCCCCCAGCTTTATTTAATTTGAGACCTTACTAATTCATGCAAAAGAGATTTGGTTCTTCACTCCCTACATCAGGGTGACTCCACTGACATTTTCCTTTACAATAGCTCAAATTAAGGCCCCAGACTTGTCTATCTTTAGGCAAAGTATTTCTGTTAAACCTAGCTAATATATGCTAGATGTTTTTAGGTAATTTCACTTTCTTTCATTTTTCTTACATATAGATAGGTATTGCATATGTGTCAGCCAGAAGAACATTCACAAAAGAGCAGCTTGTGTGTCTCTAGTTTGCAAAGAACAAATAAGAACCACTGATTTCCAAAGCAGCAGTTCTGATAAGAGTAGCTGATTAAGTGAAATACAGATGGAATAAAAGACTGCCATCTGCCTTCCTGTTTTAATTTTTGTGGTAAATTCTGAGAGCCTGTATCTCTCATTTATGCATATACACACATATGAATCATAGCCGCAGGGTGAATGGGGAGTACATGAGCATTATTAATTTGATAAAACAAAACAAAACATGAAAAGAAAAATAATTCCTTGTGTTATTTTTAAAGGGACCTTTATCTTTTGTTTGAACTTCAAACAGAGCTAATGCCAAGTAACCCAACCTTAATTTACCATGAAAGGCACTAATATCCAAGTCCTTCACAGAAATGATCCACAATCAGTGTTCCCTGCAGGATCTTCGCAACAGTCGGTGGAGATTTTCATTGCTGTTTCTTATTTGTGAATATGCTTTACAATCAGTTATTCATCCTGTGTCCTCTACCTCCACTGTCTTTCATCATTATCTCTGAAGAGGGAATCAAGACAAGAAACACAATTGCTGCAAATTCATTACTTTATAACAGCCATTCTCTTCTGTGACTCCCTTGACCAAAAGAGCACTTCACTCATTGCTGGATTGCTCAGACCATTCGTAACATCTAAAATATTATTACTACCTAGCACTTGCTCAGTTAAAGTTCAGGCTTATCAGGAGAGGAGAGAAAATAACCGGGGGGTGGGGTGGGGGGGCACCTGGGTTTAACATTAGCATGAGCACCGGTGCTGGCAAAAAAGCTCCAAGATCGTGAGTCTTGGCCATGCCGTTGTCCAGTATCCCACTTATACTGGCACCGCATCTAGCTCCTCCACCATCTCCTGTCTGGACTAGGACTTTCCTCTGGGAACAGCTGTGATTTAGGGGAGCAGGGAATCAGTTCTCCACCACATAGAAGCTGCTATCCATAATTGAATCATGACAGGTCTGCTTGATCTAATTTAATTCCTATCACTGCCTATGCTTCGGTTTGCATAACTGCATAATTACCTGCTAGCTATAAACAAGAGGAAGCCTTGTTGTGAAACTCATTGTTTGTATGTGAAGAAACACAGTGGTACAGAAAGGAATATTATGGAGAATATCCTCCCTAATATTTCACAATTATGGAGACCAGATTTTTTTTTATGCCTTAAAGTTTAGGGCACTGAGACGTTTTGGCCAGAACCTAACATTCGGATTGAATTTTATCAAAAAACAGAAAGAAAAATGTGTATGTTTCTGTAATTTTAAATCTTAGAAGCAATTTGACACTACGGAATCTTTGTCAGTTACACCAATTCCCCGACTAAAAGGAGAAAAAGACCACATCTGAGGGCAACCTTTTGCAAGCTCCTTACGAAATGGCACCCAGCAAAGTGGCAACTGAGGATGAGTAAGAAATCTGGAGCTAGATGAAATACCAAGTACCTCATGGATAACACCTGAGCTCAGTTGAAGGGAATGAACATCTCCCACTCAAGAGCGCAACAGCCTGTTATTGCTTTTCATCTTTAACTCCCTAATGTAACTAAGATTATAGACCAAACTGCACAATCTTTCCTTAGATGGCAAATTAAGCAGCTCATATTTCAAGCTATTCTCTTTGCTGTGTCCAGTGCACAAAGGTCTTTCCTGGTAGCTGCTGTGGGTGGGTGTGACCTAGTAAGCAAGATGAGAAGAAGAGGCTCGGGCTTGCCGTGCTGTTTAAACTCCAAGTTTAATTGTATCTGGTTGCTGAGACGCACTTAGCTTTTTAAAACTGTAAATAGAGACTGGCTGCTCAAACAGTAGCTGCAGAAGCCTGCTGACAATTTCATCTGGTGACAGGAGCTAGTTTCAAAGAAGATTAGTCACTGCTATTGAGAATATGCATTGAGAACTCACTCTTTCTGCCTGCAGATTACAAAGGTTTATCAGCAGTCCTGCTAACCTAAACAGGCTGGGGTTGTTTTAACCATCCGGTTGCAGCAGTTTCCTAAAGCCTTCTGGACCCAATTTTCTTTTAGCTGCAACAAGTTGCAGAAAGGAATACGACTCTTTTAAGACTGATTTTAGCCAAGAAAACTATGCTAAGGAAGAGCTACATCATACGTTAACTGGGATTTCCATTCAGTTCTAATTAGGCTGCATAAAAATGTCTCCAAACATATTTAACTTGTACGCAGTGGCATAATGTTCAAGGCTTAAAATTTTAATTTATGGGTTTGGGTGGGTGCCTGATACTTCTAATGTTTAATGAATCTGTCCTCACTTGGCAATTTGCCATTGGTGATCACAGAGTTTGTGCATGCCCCTAGGTATTTATATCTGTAAAATTGATAGTGTGTGAAATGTCTTATATTTGACAAAACATGGCTGTTTTATTTTCTTCTGAAATGACATAATTACTCCTGCAGGATATGTGGTCAGTTGAAGATTTGCAATTTTTCATATTAAAGAGTTCTATATATTATTTCTGACAACCAATGTTTTATTTTTGTGAAAGATTCAGAGTCTGTTTAGTTAGTGGCTGTATTTTGTTTAAGTCTCACACTGGAAGCTCCCTGGGACAGGGGCTATCTTTGTGTTGTAACACAATTGAAACAATAACTTTTAAAAACTCTGTAAAAATGGGATTTTCCATTAATTGGATTTGCTAAAAATACACAGAGAAATTAAAGCAAAATGGCACAAAAGCTAGTAAGAGTAAACACAACAAAAAATCTCTTAGTCTAAGCCCAAAAAGAAAGGAACAAGAGTCAACAAAAAGCTCATGGATGTTAATAAAAAAAAAGGGAAAATCCTTTTGTTATTCAAGCAGGTCTTTTAAAAGATCTTTATTTTTTCCTTTCAAATACCATCAATGACATATTTGAATAAAATTTCCACTCCCTTGCCAGTAACTACTTAAAAACTACAGTGCTAAAAAAAGACAGAACAAAATCAGGAAGGCATGCATGTATGAAAATAAAACCGATCTAAAGTCCTCTGGATACAGTCTGAGGGTTCAACACTGGTACAACAATAAGTCTTTTGAAGGCCTCCCAATTCAGCTACAGTTAAGAAAAATGATGGTGGTGTCAACCGCTCTGTTCTGCTCTGGCTTTTGTGAGATGGGCCACCATAAAAATTCAAAGCACCTACACTTCCAGTGTCTGCTCAGGTTCATCCAGCTGTAAAAGCAAACTTGCTCGTGTCCCTTCTAACACGGTTGCACTGACAAAGCTAGCAAACCCAAGAGTTATTCTGTGTGCACTGAACAGTCTCCCTCATATCCTTTAAGAAAGAAAAACAGTAATTTAAAGGAGACACCTTTTAGAAATGGCATCTAGCAGGCTCTTTTTTTCATGATAGTTGC
>VYZW01011223.1:184235-197464 GCA_013401315.1 Balaeniceps rex
TAACCCTTACACAGGGCTAGTCGGGGCTTGTCTGTGAATAATTAGCCCATAAAAGGGCTAGTTTGTTCCGATGCTAATGTACAGCAACAGTGAGTTACATTACAGCAAATACCGGTTCTTAGTGTCTGAAGTGCCTGTTATTTTTGCTATGCTGAATCTCCTGTGTAAAACAGAGCAGAAAATAGTATGTACTGTCCCTCACTTGTTGTCCTCTTTCAAGTGTCAGGAAAGGTCTTTTAAATCAAAGGTTTAGAGCTGCTTTTTGTAACAACTCTGTTTGCCTTCCTCTCTAATGCACTACTTCCTGAGCATTACTGGATATTTTTAACAATCTCTTTCTCCTACATCTTCCTTCTTCTCCATAGCTCCCATTCTCCAGGGATCCTCCATCCTTCTGGCTGAAGGATGATCAAATTTGCTCAGAGCCTAGCAGTCCTTTTTGGAGGTCAGTTTGAGGGAGCACTGCTGCCTGATGTGAAACTCCAGCTACATGGGCTGAGCAGACTAAGCTCACTGGCCTCACACGCGTAGGCACAAGAGTTTCTCTAAAGAAACTAGGCAACATTCATCAGTTTAGATCAGTGCTGATAACACATTTTCCTACGGAGTAGTTTTTTTATGAAAGAAGTTTGGTTTCTTAAGATGGAGACAGTTTGCAGGGGTATGGTGGCTACAGATAAACCTTTGAAAAATCCAGGCAGGCTTTTTGACCAGCTTGTTTACCTGTTGCCTTGACACCTTGTCAAGGGTGCCTGTCTACTGTTGCTCTCCTCCTGGCCAAATCTGTTGCATCATTTGCTTCCTCTCTTCTCGGAGGTTGCTCTTAAAATTCCATTCCAAAAAAGTTAGCATTTTTTACTTTTTGTTATGAGCTGCAACAATTTTTTCTCCCAAAAAAGTTATTTCCTTTCCCCTGACATGAACCTGCCTGCACCACTCTACTTTTGACCTTGTTTGAATCAACCTTTGATTGCTGCAATAATCTTTGCATCAACCTTAATGTGCTTGTGGTCCTATATCACGGTTTATCCTTGGAGCTTTCCAGCTTCAATTTTATTTCAAAGTTCACTGTCCCCAGAACACCTCATACTTCACTTAACTTCAGTATTTAGCAAAGGTGTAGATTCTTCCTGAACCTTTAGGGTTCAGAATAACTGAAATTAAGATTGTGAACTTAATAACACTGTCATAATATCTGTCCACTGAAGTCAATATGCTGAATTAATTTGGCCTCTTTACCTATTAAATCTTTCTTCTTACACAGGTTCAAGTATTTGAGTTAAGGTTTCACTTAGACCAACACAAAGGGCATGGGGATTATTTGGCCCAATAGCTATAAATTATTTATTTGGCCCACTGTGCCAACTTGGTTGCCTTGGCAGAAGAAAGACCCATTTTGGCACTGCAAATGGGCTGTAGAAGTTGTATGACATTTTCAACTTCCAAGATAGTTTGAGAGTTTGAGCAGAGCTCAGAGATACTGATAGCAACACAGAAGGGGAAAATTACTGGTGTTTCTAGGCTGTTTCTGTTCATTTACTAAATAAATGATTTAAAACTTCAAGGCTTTTTGTCAGATCAAAATTTCACCTAAGCTAAATAATAACATGCAAGAGGAATATAAGAGAAAGAATGTATATAAACAGACATGCTTGGCACTGGAGCGTGAAAGAATCCTTCAGTACGTTCACAAAAGCACATGTAGACAGAAAAACGTGCAGACATACGTGCATATACACACACACACTTCTTCAGGCTCCAACTGTCACGCACATTTGTTTGAGGTTTTATGGGTCTCAGAAAATGCTACAAAATCAAATGAGAATAAAGTGAAGAGATTCACATTTTTCAGATATTATTTTCCTAAAGTGATATATTCACTTTCTGAATCAACATGCTTTCCATCCCAAGGGCCTATTATGAGGGGGAGAAGAAAGGGGAGGGAAAAAACGTAGAGAAAAGGCAGTGAAGACTCCAGTACTACTAACTTAATTTGAAACTGAGTGATACTCAAATTGTGATGTTCATACATATTTCTGTGCAAATTAGACCGAAAAAGAAACAGTAAATACACTGGAATAAGGATTATTTGTAAAATTCTACTGTAAAGAGTGGCTGCATTTTTGTGTCTCTCATAAACTCTTCTGACATAAAATAACTAGTGCTCCTGGAATATTTCAGTTTAGTAAAGAGGTTTCACTGCTGAGCACAGCTTTTTTTTTCGCCTCTTTTTTCTCTTCCCTCCCCCCTCTTTCTTTTTGAGTCTGATGATAGGATAAAACCTCAGTGATTAGCTTCGTTGCCAGCAACAAGCCTGATTCTTTAATGTAGCTGCTCTGCTCCTTAGCTTTGTTTTCATTATTATTTGCATTGTGCAGCAGATGACTAAGAGATAGTCAAAAGATCAAAGGTTTCCTTTGATGGTTTATATCACGGATCCCTGCTGTATTAAAAAGGATCTCAGGTCAGGACATTCTTGTTCACACGCAGATCTGAACAAGGGGCTGCACAGGGTGATCAAACTGGATGAAGGCTGAACACATCCATCAAAGGGCTGACCACATTGGCCCAAACAGAAGAGGAGGTTCTACCTCCATAACCATGACATTAACTAGTGACAGATGTCTGCCTGTGGCTGCTGCTTTGATGTGTCAGGACTAAGGAGAACCAGAGAACACAGAGAGGTTACACTTTCCACATTACTCTAGAACTGTTTCATAAAAAAAAATAAAATAGTAATTCGCAATGAGCAATTTCTTTACAGAAGAAGACATATAGGCCCGTCTTGCATACCCAAGCCACATGTGTGTCAGGTCACAATATGTCTCTCTTACACATTGCATTTAATCTTGCAAACATTCAGTAAACAATAATAAACTAGTCGTTGCAGCACCTCTGTGAAGTAAAGTACTATCATGGACAGAAGGGAGATGGAGATATTGAGACCAAAAGGAAGGCCTAGTCTACAGAAGGTGGGCTGATGCAGTGTGTCCACTTCCATATTTAAAACTCCTGGCTGTAGGCTAAAATGATTTTGTGTGTTTCTTTGTGAGAGAGGGTGATGACATTTTTATAGCATATAGGATGTATAAGGAGAAGATTGCTTTTGCAGCAGGCCTGTCAAAACCCCTGCACTAAGCATGACACTTGTTTAATGAGTGTCAGCACTCCTCTCTTGCTAGGTGTCTCACCAGTGTGCAGAACAGCGACTGCCACTCTCCTCCGTGACCCATACGCCAGGTAGAGCAGCCTTCCCTGATTTAGAAACCACTGCCGAGATGCATCTTGGTTGCAATTTCATGGAGCAGGGAAGAGACTGTGGCCTGAATGGTGTCAAGAGGGTATGAGGCCAAGGAAATCCTGTGCAAAAGAGAGCCTACCCCAGTGCTAGGTATAGTCATTTCCCTACCCCGCAGCCCAGAGCAACATTTCCTCCAGGACATGATTCACATGCTGATGGGTTTCCCATCACATCAACAAAGGTGCCACTTTCTCCTGCACTGAAGAGACATTTACTTGGAAGGGGTTCCCAAACAACCTACACCAATTTCCTGAGTAAAACAGAAAAAAACAACAGCAAATCCCCATTTTTTATGCTAGGCAATTTTTGTTTACATTAGGACTTTTGCCAGGGTAAGTGCTGTCAAAAATAACCTCATGCCTTTAAAGAATATTTATCATTAAAAGCTTTAAGTGTGAACTTGCCTTAAATTTTACAGACCATCTCCAGAAACCTCATGATCTGAGTATGCTTATGAAGTAATGGAAAAATTCAACTCTTAATCTATAGACTGCTTAAGGGAGCCTTTGTACTAATATCAATATTACCTGGGTTAGCCCTATAGTTACTTGACTTAAATTCCAAAAACTTGACAGGCTTACAGCCCAGGTTTTAGCTGTCCTCCTCCTCTCTACTGAGAAATTACCTGACATCATAACACATTTTTTCTCTCTTCTTGCAACATCAGATATCCAGTTCCAGTAACAGAGAGTTATTTCTCTGTGAGTTCCAGTTTTTGGCTGGTAGAAATAGGAGATGAGATTCTGTTTTGTTACCAGTGGACTTTCGCCTATAGCACCTTGCTTTCCAAAATGATCACTTTTTTTAATGCCAGTTAGGAATCATGTTTCAAAACACTTATTCACAGCAGTGAATGTTCATGTAATAGTTTTAGTGGTGGTAGTGTGGATACTTGTAGAGTGGAGAAAACCCCACAGTAGTCTTGAAGATGTGTTGTTTTTAAAGGACTGTTTGTTGTAGGTCTCCTATTCAATTTCTCATCTAAAATGGAAGCATTTGCTTGATGACTGAATCTACTAGAAATTTTTAGATTAATATTCTCTATTTGCTGACGATGTAGTATGAAAAGTAATAAGGCTTGTAAGCAGTATTCTGGTACACAGTATTCTCGTGAGCTGTTTTTTTTGTTGAATGTAGGCACCAGAGTTACGCTGCTGCTTGCAGAGAGAATGCCTGGCAGAAATGTGAGGGCAAAAGCACATTTGTGTATGCACAGGCTATATCCCAGCCTGTCAACGACTTGAAATAACATGCAAATAGGTGCCAGTACTTCTATCATTCTGTTTATTGTCTTTACTCACTTTCAGTTTGACTTCTCATACAATTCTGGCTCTAAGCAGTTGATAAACACCATTGGACTACTGCATTTGATTCCCACCAACATCACATCTTTATCTTTTGGAAAGGTTGGTGAAATACAAACAGTATAAGAAAAACTTTACTGGCAAGGGCCTCTGTGTCTTGCTACACCAGAGCAACGTACTATGGCTGCTTTGTATCTGTTGCATAAAGTTTGTTTGAGTGACAGTCTGACAAATGGTCTTTTTAGCACTGAAACTTAAACAAGGAGTGGATTGAGTAAAATCACAACCTGGACTGACTCAAAATGACATATCGGGACCATTTTTCAGTGGTCAGTTTCCTGATGGTTGAATTAACTGCAGTTTTATCTTGCTCTGTATTAGCTGTTTTACCTCACTTTCACCAAATTGCTTTCTTATCGTCATAAACACTACTGAATTACTGTAAACTGCCAAAGTGGCAGAACTCTGCTATCCAGCCCCTGGGTGCAATCACTGGATTTTCCTCTCTCAGTTGTCCATTGAATTTGAAATAATCTCAAGAGAAACAAGCCAACAAAACCATATTTTATCTTGAATTGTACAAACTGTTACATATAGTAACAACTCTGTTTTCATATGCCTGGGTATGAATTTCATGGACAAATATATGCCAGACAAATATATGACAGAAAAATAGCTTTGCTCAATCTTTTGGCAGGTTTAGGTAGGTTATAAAAACAAACACGTTTCTGTGCAGGCCTCTCCATTCGTTTTGTAGTTGCAAAGATGACATCCAGAGGAGACAGAAGGAAAGGCATTGAGACTTTGACATGGATGGGTTGGAGGGTCTTGCAATTGCTCTCTTCTGAGGGTAAGAATTCTCACTAATGAAAGGTGTGAGAGGGCAGGATATATGATTCAGCAAGTTAGGGATGAACTGTATGTCTTAATAATTTCCTATTTCAAAGGAAGTACAAGGCAAGATCCATCAAAAGATATCACTCGTCAGTAACATGGGAGGGAAAAAAATCCTAAAAAACAGAATGAGGAACCCAAAGTCAGCCTCATAGCTTCTAAGACATGCAACAAAAAGTCTGATTTTTGAAAGGCCTGAAATTGTTAGCCTTTCATCCTTAACCTCGTTGCAGGAGAAAGCAGGGTCCTTCTGCTCAGGAAACAGAAAACCGGTGTCTAAAATTTATCTTGCCTTTTCAGTAACTAAGAGTCACCATTGCACTAACTTTGTGACCAGTACACATGCATTTGTTTTCTGATAATCACAAACCTATAAGAACTAAACCCATTTGCCACTGCTGTTACTGGAACACAGAGAAAGAGAGAGATGAGTCAAGACAGCCTGAAAAGTATGCTGTGATCTGATTCCAATGCGTGCTCCTGAGCCCATCAAAACCTTTCTTCTGAAAAACTCCAGGTTTTCCCAAATTGTCCCTTTCAAAGGCAAAATGAGAGCCATAAGAGTAACTAGAAGACAAAATTCTTTGTGTTGACTGGATGCTGCCAAATTTTAGGAAATAGCAGTTTGTGTCCCCAGCTTCAATTCATTTCACTTGGCTTTAGCTGGAACACTGCTTCTGGCCCTTTCCCTTGTTGCAGAAGCTCAGAGCTAAGAGAAAAACATGTGTCCACAGGAAAAGATCAATTTTGCTTCAGTCAATAATGTATTGGGACCTGGCAGGAATAACTAAGCAGGTGTGTGTGGATATGATTCATAAGCAGCTTACAAGAAGCTATCATTAAATGTGTAATAATAGCACAGTGCTAGCAAAATGAGACAACTAGATCAGTCAAGGACTAGTGCTTTATGTAACGTCCTTGAACTGTGCTTTCTAGGTTGGCTCTCCAACAATCTCATGTTTGTGCTGGCAGTTCTGTCATATGGTGCCCACATTTTCCTGGGATCTGAAAATACAAAGTCACCATAAAAGCTCCAGTAGCGAATGGGACAGGATGTTCTACACCCACCATTTGATATTTATCAGTGATCACTGGGACCAGAGAGGAAGTGGTTATTGGGAAACAGGGCTGCCGAGGCTGCTGATCTCCACTTGGATTACAGCACTGGTGACAGGCAAAGTCTTTTTCAACAGGTTTGTGAGTCATCAGCGAACAAAAGAATTAGAAAGAGATCTTGTTCTTCTCAGGGGCTTGTCCCCAGAGATAGCAGAGAGTGGGACTGTGGATCCTACACAGACCGCCTTCTTTGTAACACTTCACAAAGATTCTTCCTGTCCATTTTCTAGCAGTACCTTTTTTTGAGCAACAGAAACTAAAATCCAGCTGGTATGGATCAATAAAGTGTTAGTAAAGCTGTGATCTCAGCAGACATTAATACACATTCTTAGTAAATTTCCAGTTGTGTCTCTTTATACCAGTAAAAGTTGAAACTGTGCTTAAAAATGAGTCAAGGAACCTATGTATAAGGACTCAATTTACCTGCTCTGGTTCAAGTAGAAAAGGTTTAATATCATTTTTGTAGACTGTTTTCTTTCTGAATATGAGGCCTCCTGAGCTGCCCCTTACCAGCTTTCAAACAGACAGCAAAAAATTTGCATCTTCTCATTATACTGATTTTAGGATGCAGGCACTTCGTTGAGCTTCCTTGCTTTCAATAGTGGGGACCCTGAACGCAACTCCCACTGATGGGCCTGGCCACCTGGGCTCAGGGCGGGCATGGTACGGTATGGCCATGCAGCCTTGGATCAGCCTGTCAGAAGAACGCGCCTGGCCCCCTTCACCCGTGAGCTGTGCTTACCCTCAGGTCCTCAGCCAGGGTCTTTGTGTGAGCTGTGCTGTGGCTTTTCTGCAGTGCTGCAGCTATCCCCATGCCTGATGCTTCCTGGCACCAGCTTGCTTCTCCTACCTTCCCTTTCTAGCTTCAAGAGTACAGCTAATCAAACTACGGTTGTACTAGAATCAAACTTCAACCGCTTTGCAGAGCAGTCAAATCACGTATTCCATGAACTGACTTTTCTACCTGCACTGCCATATTCTTTCAGTGACTTTATACTCCTGGTCTCTCGTGTAGACCGCTGGTTCCAAACCTTCACTGTCACAACTTTTTCCTTCTGTTTGACTTACATACTTAAGCAACTGCCTCCTCACCTGCCACCCTGAGACATTTGTTTCAACCTCCTTATCGTTCCCTGGATTGCTCCTCCTCCTTGCCCCCTACGCACTGTGCACAACTAGTAAGCCAAGAAAATCATCACAGCTTCACATTTATTTCCTTCCATGGAAGCCTCACATCCATTGGAGAAGCCTGTGCATCTCTCTAGTGAGGCCTGCCTTAGCACCTAAAAATCAGTGCGAGTGACCATGATATTGTTTTCTAAGGTGACTTAAATGAAAAATTAATGTTCACAATTTGAGAGTTAAAAAGAATAAAAAAGGAAAAAAGCATGACCCATCTACCATGCCAGTACACTGGGACAGTATCTTCAGAAAACTTCTCTGATGTACACAATGGGGGTCAACCATGTGGTGAGGGTCAAGCCACCATAGACCCAGCTGAATTCATCCCTTTATTTAACATGACAGAAATCAGACTGGATGCAGAACAAGAAAAAGTGCTTGGGCTTTACTGTAGGTCATTTCTGAATTTATGATGTGCCATACACCTTCCACATAGCAAGATGAAAAAGTGACCGTTGATAAGTGGCAAGGGTAGAAATAGTGGTACTGTACAATTTTTAGGCTTCAGTAATGTGAAAGTAAATTTTTAATTTTTCTCTTTTTCTTTTCCCTTCTGGAAAGCTGCATGCCTGAACGGTTTAGATAGGGATGAACATTAAATACAATGAGTAATCTATACCAGTTAATCTGCCCAACTGGGAGAGCCTGTGGCTGAAGCCAGGCATCCAGGTCTGTGCTAGACAGTTGGCATTTATGTCAGCTGTCTGGTCTAGAGTTGCATCAGGACCACAAAAGGTTGCCTGATTTGAAGTGTGTGGACTGAAGGCTCCCCACAGCAACATAGATGCGACTGCAGGGATTGTGGAGGGTGGTTCCAGGCAGACCCAAAACAGAGACTGCAGGTGAACAACTACGTGGGTTATCACAGAAAATAACACAGCTGGAAGGATCTTAAGGGTTTAAATGATTTATAGATTATTGCAAAGGCTGAACAAGTATTTTGTGACTCAAGAAAGGCCAGGAAAGTCAATCAAGTAACATCCAGAGCTGGGATACCCATCTCAGGTTTTGGGTAAAATTCTCCCCAGAATAAGGAGCCATCAGAATACTTATTCACTTGAACACACACATCTCACTATAACAGGCAGACTCTCTAGAGCTTCTTTGAATAAACCCAGGGTTATAAGGTTAATTCCATTAAAAAAAGCTTTTGTTAAAGAAAAAGGAGAAGATCCTGTAGGATCTAAAAGGAAAGCTATGTTTTGGCCAGAAGTTCCAAGTATCAGAAAAGTATATTTTCTCAATTATGCATATGTGGCAGCCTCCAGTTAAACCACATCTGTGGCAGCCCTAGCTAACCTATGAGAGCATACTCATCCCTTGGATATGATAGCTGGGCTCGCTGGACAAGGATATAGTGATAATTCATCTGTTTGACACTAAAAAATGTCTATATGCACTATTAGCCAAATTATTGTCCCATTTAACTGTTTCTTCATGGTTTTGGCATTTTGTGCATATTTCTTTGGCCTATGTATATTATATCTGACTGGTCTGCGATGGGTTGGAAGTTACTTTGCTTTTCCTTTAGTACCTGCGCATCCAAAACCCAGAGAATTTACTAACTCTTCTGCATTTTCTCATGCCTCTGTGTAGACTCCTTTCATGCTGCAAATACCGAGGACAAACCCTCTTCTAAAGCAGAAGTAACAGTCCCTGGAAACGCACTGCACCTGTTGAGGTATGGCACATAACGCTGGCCACACAGCCCAGCTTAGATCTTGAAATGCACCCTGTGGTCTGCTGAACAGAATGTGAATTTGATGTACGCCTGAAAAAAATGGAATGAACTCTACAGGATCTATCAGACACAGTGAAAGTGTCACTAAGAGACAACGTCTACTTTCCACAGCCTGGTTGCTGTTAAAGCATCTGTTTTAATGTATCGACACTTTAGGTCCCCAATGCAATGTCATGTGATGCTGCACCAGTGGTGTTTGCTGGTTTCTGCATTATCTCAAGAATCTCCTATTTTTCATACACATCTCAAAATAGGTGTCTCAAAATCTGGAAAATATCAGAAGTGAAAATACAAAGTTTCCCTTCCATTGTGCTTATGCAAATCCATAGACTTCTGTGGTTTCAGATTATACTTTTTTGAAGATGGTTCTTACATTTGTCTTCAGAATGACAGCTAATTATTTTCCTTTATCTCACAAGTACAATAGTCCCTAACTTAGCTACACTTTCAGGATGACACAGGGAAAAACTCTGCAGAAGTAAATTAAAAAATGATACAGCAAGATTATTACTTCCGTTTATCCATCTAGAACATCCTGAGAGGATGACAAAAGGTTTTGGAAGTCCATTAATTTAAAGTTGGCAGTACTTTCTCAGTGCAAACATATATATGAAGACAGAAAAAAATAAGACAGGATGATGAGTGAATCACTTCTTGTAACTACCTTAAGACTTAACAAGATTTTGTGCTGGTGCAACATTTCACCTGCTTGCAAGAATCCCATGAGAAACAAAAAAAGTACCTGAAGGCAGATGGTAAGCTTAGACACAGCTACATAGCTTGCTGTATTTTGAGCATATATAGTTCAGAAATCAATAAGGGATAAACTCTGTGACTCCTCATCCTTACTGTAGACCATAAGCCAAAGTCAAAACAAAATGAACTCGATGGACTCAAAAGGTTCTACCCAAAGCATTTTAAAGCACTGGGGACAATTTCAGAATTGTAGAGGTTTGTGGGCATCTACCTGATGACATCCGGGTTCAATAAATTATGCCCTATAAATAATCCAGTTTAAAACTTAAAATGCCAGCATAATGCCGTATAACCAACCTAATTTAAAAGTTCATTTGTAATAACTTTGTGATTAATCAAGTGTTTTTTTAATTAAGAAATTGATTTAAATGTGATTACTGATTTATAAGCATTCTAACTCAGAGCCACCATGTTTTTATTTTGTTTGCCTGAATTTATGTTAGAGGTCAATTAATTCTGATGAAATTAAAGTAATTGTAATTTTGAGTGACAGCATGCATATGGGATCATGCAGTTTAGCTTTAATGCATTTTAATCCACTTTCATACTTCATGTTAATTTGCATTATTTTTCCTCAGGGTCCATGTAGGTAAACCCTAAATGCAATTCTAAAGGTATTTATGCAGGAGCTATGATTTATCTCAGCTTTCCCTAGAGGAGTCAGGGGGTGACGCAGTATCAGAGCACTTACTCTCAAGTCGGAGAAACGCAGAGGAGGGAGATCTCTGCGTCTGGTTTTGGCATAGAAGAGCAGCTATGTTTTCACTGTCCTGCCTTTTATTTGCAACTAGCATTTTTTTCTCCTTGCAGCTGAAGCCCCTAACAAAAGGGAAAGAATGAAATGAGACAAAAAAGCATCTGCTCTGCATGGAATTGGGCCAGTCCAGTCAAGTTTAAAGACTCTGAATCATTTGAGGGGTATGAGACTGGCAATTTACTAATTACTACAACTTATTAAAAAGGCATGAAAAGCTCCCTAATTACATATTTGGATGCTAAGTAGCCATTCTCAGCTTCAGAGACAGCATGACTTTCTCTTCCAGTCTTGTCCCAGACCACACATTAAAGAAAACAGGCATCATAAAGGGTCAGGTGTTTTAGATGCTAGGAACTAAAATATTGTAAAAGAGTTAACCAAACTCTTACTTGAGGCTTTAGGCTACTCTCTGGTTTAACTCTTGTTGAAGGCTAAAAACTTTTGGTCGTCTTACAGTATATCCATCTATAAATACGTAGTAAATCTCCCTGAAATTACCATATATCCTCAATCTTTCAAAAGCAGCACAGTACATTAATCCCAGCCACCTTTCTTACCCTACCAGGCTAAGATCACTGGATCATTAGTTTTAAGCATCTATTACACTGGAAAACTCAGACAAATCCTGAAAAGCTTAAGGATACAAAGTCAGACATTGGAAAGTTCGGAAGTGCCAGAGTTAATGCTGACCACAGCCTTAATTCAGCTTCCTTGTGGGTATTAATTATGAGAGAGTCTTTAATTACATGATCATACACTCTTTTTTTCTACAGGAACCCTGCCTCATTTAGTGCAAAAGTTCAATGGGGCTCAGCGCAGGGAAATCTATTTACAATTCCTATTATACAAATTACTCAGCGCCTTTATTTACTGCATATCATCCAAAGCCAGCACTAAATAGAAAATTATTCATTTCCTCATGAGTGTTTTTTTTTCCTCAAATAATTTATTGACCTAGCATTGGACTGCTCCACAAACATTCTTGAACTTATCTGCAAAAGACATCCTTGAAAGATGAAACTAGTGTTACTACAGGTCCCAGTTTTCCAGGATTTACCCTTTTTCCCCTCCATCCATGAAGTAAAGCTAATATTTTCTGGAAGGGATGGATTCATTGTGCATGCACCGTACAGCTGAATTGTACAAAATTGCACATTGCACAAAGTCCAGTATAACCTGCGTGTGTTGGGTTTGCAGTGTGTGAGCAAACCACCTGCCTAGCACACAGATACAAACCAGCCCTTTTCAGACATATCCAACCCTAGGCAGGAGCACAGGGGCCCTCCTTGCAGTGCACTCATTTTCTCTGTTTTACAGGAAAGGAAATGATGTATAAATAGTTACATTGTTGTCAGAAAAGGAGAGTCTATTCAGTGCATTGCTGCTGGGTACAGAATTTAAAATCCCAAAAATCCCCACCAAGCAAGCACACAATGAAAATCAACAGCTGTCTCTGCAGCAAGCATTTAAATACAATGTATGTGTAAACCCCAAGCAAAATAAAGCTGATACTGTATTTTTATATCAACAGCTCTACAGCTGTATGAGTACTTACTATACACCTCTTTCTTTTGCTAAAACAACAGTCAGGCAACAGCAACTCCTTATGAAAACTACTAATCCTGTGTGTAAAATTCACATAAACCTGGTTCTGTTCTTTGGACGGACATGTACAGACAGGTAGTACACTTTCAAGGAAGAAAGACAGACAAGATTTCTGTGGCAGGTCATTCACATGAGCAGCACCCAAAACACAACCAATATTTCACCATAGTTGAAACAGTATGGATGGGACACATCTCATGTAACCTCAGTCATCTGGAAGATAGGTGTCTAGTTGAAGTTATCCTTCCAGATTCCCTCCATTATCAGTGGGCATGGCAGCTTCCCAGGAATGCTTCATCCCACCTGTTCTAGCTTAAATCCAGGCTATACTACAATGAGCCAAACTGTATGAAACACAGTCTGTGCAAGTTGACTACAGTCAATTAAATTAGGATCTGAAAAGTGTTTGTTGGCTTTTTTAAAACTACATAATAGTGAGTGCCTGAATTGCATATAACCCAGGAGAGCTCAGCTCTGCTACTAAAGCAATTCCATTCACAAAGAAGATGGTGACACCACCAAGGCTATTTGCTGCAGCATCATTTACCTTTAAAGTCTCCCATCAAATGCAGA
>VYZW01011224.1:6472-20080 GCA_013401315.1 Balaeniceps rex
TGTTGAACTTCATAAGGTTCTTGTTAGCCCACTCTTCCAGCCTATCCAGATCTTCCCGCAGGGTGGCTCTCCCTTCTGGAGTGTCTACTTCCCCACTCAATTTGGTGTCATCTGCAAACTTCATCAGGCTACTCTTGATCCCATTATCCAGATCACTTATGAAGATACTGAATAGTGTTGGGCCCAATATTGACCCCTGGGGGATCCCACTTGTGACGGGTTGCCAGTTAGAAAAAGAGCTATTTACCACCACCCTTCGGGTGCGGCCTGTCAGCCAATTCCCCACGAACCGCACAGACCACTTGTGTAGGCCATAACACATCAATTTCTCCAGGAGGAGGCCATGGGGAACCGTATTGAAAGCCTTGGAGAAGTCCAGGTAGACAACGTCCACCGCTTGCCCCATGTCAGCTGAGCGGGTCACTTTGTCTTAGAAGACCACCAGATTTGTCAAGCATGATCTGCCCTTAGCGAAGCCGTGTTGGCTTTTCCCAATCACATGCTTCATTTGACTTGTGATGGCCCCTAGGAGGATTCATTCCATAATTTTGCCACTTTTCTTGCAGGTCCTACCAGTGTGCTTTGCGACCCAAAACTGATTTTGGGTTGGTCCTCTATTCAGGCAGGGACTCTTTTCCCTGCCCTGGCTGCCATGGGGCCTGGTATCTGCATTGGCATGGCACCTGAATCGGGACAAAGAGGCCCTGCACAACCCAGAGCCAGCTGCCATGGTGCTCAGGTCTGCATAAAGAGGCTTTGCACAGGCCGAGAAAGATGGGCATGCTATTGCCATTGAGCACAAGCTTTCTTCCCACTCTTTCAGATCCAGCCTTGGCGCCAGCATTTCTTATCCCCAGCTTGGAAAGGACCCCACTTTTGGCAGACGGGTGCCACCGGGTCCCCAGTGCCCCTCACCACCACCCACACACCCCTCCCCATTGCATGCTCTCTGCAGGACTTCCCCCAGCATGAAAGCTCAGAAAATAGGTTTTGTGAAAGCTGTTTCACATTTTTGACCAGCATCTTCTCTATTTTGGTGTTCTTTCTAGTTCTTCCATGGTGCGTCTCATCCGCAGAGTAGATGGTGGCCATTTTAGAGCAGGGGCTCCTTTACACAGTTATTTCATGTAGTGCCATGGATCTTGGGCTTGGGCTTTCAGGCACTTACCATAACACAGGTGCATGGCAATGTTGCACTGATGCCCTGCTGTGACATTAAAACTGCTAAGGAACGTGAAGAGGTAGCTGATATCTCTGGTAGTGCTTTGTGGTAGGTTTTCCACAGTACACCCATGCATTAAAAGAAGTGAAACAGTTGATGATGAAAGTGATGGCCAAAGGCTGAAGCAGTGCTGTGGTATGTAAGGGGAATCTATTACACAGTTTGTCCAGCATTCATGAAAATTAGCAGTACTTATTTAATAAGTACTTCACATATTTTGCTTATCTTGACTAACCAGCAAGTTACACTCCATCTTTACCTGCTCACGAGTAGACTTCTCCATTATTCAAAGATACACCATAAGTTTCCAGACCATATGTCTTCCTGCTACACAGTTTTTTAGAGGAAGTGTTGCTGCAGCAGAATCTAGCCAGGAGCAAGCCATGACAGTAATGCAGTGTCTCCAGGTGACTCCACCTTATTCCCAGACCGTTGAATGGGAAAGCACTTGTAATTCTTCTTAGGAAGACATATCATCTTCAGTTGAAGATACCGTGTGAGGTAGAACTTAATGTATCCTGCCATCATCATCTCCTATGATCATGTTTCCTTTTTTGCAAAATTCCATGTCTTGCTTTAGGTTGAACTGTGTCAGTTGCCAGTTCCACCTACTCAGCTGCATTTGGCAAGCTTGCTTCATAGTTTCAGGGACTTCTCTGTCTCATGCTGAAAGCAAAGTCTTGATCTCTTTAATAGGCTAGTGTATTCATTGTTAGTCCACTTCCCAATGTCAATATATATCTAACATTTAATTTCTGTTGTCATTCACAGGCACATGTGTGTACAAACAAGCCCAACAGAAAAGTATGAATTTATTATAAAATGCTGAAATCATAACTTCTCTGCTTTATTTCAGATATCATCTACCAAAGTGACCCAGCTTGTCCTAAACCCATCTGGAAAACAAACCTTGGCAAGAAATTTGACCTTAACTTTTTGCGCTACAACCCTCTCTTGGTCTCCTGGGTCTGCTGTCAGCTTAAGCTACTTTTTGCTGTTACTGCCTGAGATGCTGTTACATAAGAAAAAGTACAAGGTAAAGATGGATTTGAAGACCTACCCAACAGAACTTGACTGACAGTGACCTCACCTGTACAAGTGGGTCTGTTGTTAGAAGAAACCAGACCAAACTGGTTGAAAGCGGCAAAGTTCCAACAAAATCGTGCAAACTCAGCTAATAAATATGCATTAAGTGTGCTCCAGTGGGGGATTCGTGTGTACAAATACTCAAAAGTGAGTGGTAACAGGTGATATCATGGCCAAAGATAATAGGTTATGTAAATTCTAAAAATGAATATGTGAATAGTCTTAAGGTTGCATATAAGGAATCAAGAGTTTTAACACAGGGTCCTTCTTGTGCTCCCAGCTGAGAGCCAATAAAAAGCCAGCAATAAAAAGGGGTTTTAGCTAGTGCGTACTTCCGCTGCACTCTTTCCAGTACCCATGTATGAACTGGAAGTGAAGAAAAATACAAGCAAACCCATTTTGGTAACACTGCTGCTGACCTGATTCTGTTCCAGCCGTGCAGGACAGTGACGCTTTTCCCCTAGCTGTATTCAGGGCTAGAATTTCTTCTTAGAATGGCATAAATTTGGAGGCTTTGCTGAGGTCAATGACAATTGACCCATAAGTTTTCATAAAAACTCAAATTGAGAATACGTAACTAAGGGAAGTGGAAACAGATTTCTTTTTTACGGCTAGCAATATTATCTGGGACAATTCCAGTTCACACATGGTGGGGAAGGAGAATGTTAAGACTTTGGAGGGGATCAGAAATATTTTGTGTTTAGCATCAATAGCACCCAAACCAAGTTTCAAACTTCTTGAAATATCAATATACTTATTGGCATTTCAAAACAGGGTAGTGATTTTTTCCTTAAAAATATCAAAACTAAGAATTTCAGTGTTTTCAAATAAGAAGTAAAACATTCAAGAAAGTCAATGTGAAATCATGAAACATGCAGTTTTGGCAGCTCCAGCGTTTCTGTGATTAGCTATTTTACCCAACTCTGACATTTACCCACACTTTTCATCCTTCAGCTACAGGATAACATTTCCCCTACTCAGTACCTCTCATTGCTTTAGATTAAGATCTCAAAAGCACACACTTTTCAGAGAGTGTATGTTTCCTCTCGTCACAGTCAACACTGTGGAAAGCAACATTCACACAGTTGGGGTCTTGTGCTTGTTATTAATGCTGTAATGATTTAGAATGATAACAGCCCTCTACAAGGGTGTGAATTTCCACCACTTTAAGCTTNAGGGTGTGAATTTCCCCCACTTTAAACTCTGAGATTGCAATAAAAACCCTGTATGCTCACCAGTTTAAAGGTTTTAACAAACAACAATGAAAATAAAAAGGAATAACTGCACCAGCTCAGACAAGCATGTAACTCCCTGTAACTTGGGACAAACAAGTCCTTTCGTAGGTGGTCCTTTTTCTTGAATGTTGGTTGAGTAAAGCACCCACTTATCTTGATATTAGAAAGTAGGAAGTGGATAATTCAGGAAAGGATAAATCAGTAACTCTTCATTTCATTGTCATGTTCTCAGCCTCTACTGACTTGCTGGNTCATTGTCATGTTCTCAGCCTCTACTGACGTGCTGGGGAACTTTGAAAGGTTTAAACATCTGGTACAGCACAGAAGTGACCACTAATGGTATGAATTTTAGTAATGTAGAATGGTTTTGTTTTATTTTTTTATAATTCAAGATGGTGAGACCACAGCCATGAGCCCAAGTCTTGAAGTCAAATGCCCTCTACTGGCCATGAACTGTTTTTTCTTAGTGTTACAAAGAAGGTATTCAGTATTCTGGAGAGTTTGTTCTAAGCAAAACTCACATTTATCTGCAATCTTTTATTTTGTTTTGTTCAGTTGCTGTCTTGCAAAGCAGGTCAAAATACTGTGAGTAGCTTAAACTACTCCTATGATTCAACACATGGGGTTTTTTTGCAAAATGTTCTTCATCCTGTGTGTCTCTCAGGAAAGAAAGGCAAAAAATTACGATGTCAGGAAAGAAAGCAGAAAATTATTCTTTGATGGAAAATGGTTATTGTTTCTGCAACAGTATAGCTTAAAGCCCGTGCTAAAATCAGGGCTAAGTAACAAAGAAGCTAGACAACATCCTTGTACAAATGTGTCCTGAAAACCTTACAACCATGATAAAAGAGAGAAAATATGGCACATGCCCAAGGTTGTAACAGAAAAAAAGTCTGTGATAAGGTTGGGATTTCAACCCAAATTTAATGAGTTGTCATCACCTGTGACAAATGAGACAAAGTCAGACTCTAAGGCACCTGAGTTCAGGTAGGGAGAGGAAGGGAGATTGGAAGCACGCTTATTCACATGAACTACGAATGCATGAGGACATTCCCCTTCCTGGAGCACTTACGTGACTTTGCCTTCTAACACACGGCCACAACTTACTACCACTTTTCCTTGAGACACTCCTGGCACACAGCTGTCTTATCTGTCCACAGGGCAAGTTTGTCACTACAGAGCATCACACTGAAAGCAAGCAGAAGAGCTCTTCCACTGACTTAGCTGATACATGCTTTGCTTAAAAGCAGGTGTGCTTTTAAGAAACTCAGGAAATTATGAAATGTCAGGAACTTGAGGACTGGTGGTTAGCTTGTAGCCAAAAGCTTATTTTTCATAGCTCATCATGAAATTGATTAATTGACTTCTACAGTTTTTTCTAGATGCCAGCCTGATTGGAAACTCTGGGGTGGAAGGTGAAGAAAGGACCTGAATCCTCCAGGGTTATGGTTTTAGAGTTACAGCAGCTTAAAAGGCCACAGACCTCAAGCAGTGTGGCAGCTCATCAAATACACCTTTCAGCTTCTACAAACTGAGAAAGCTACAGCTCAGGTTTCCATGGAACCCTACCTGAGTTACCTGCTCAAACCTCACGCAGTGTGTTTTAGTGTTAGTATTATTTTCTCCAAAACGGGCTTGGGATACTTGCCTTCCTTAGGCCCCACAACAACTGCGTGCGTGACAACCACAGTCTTTTCTTATACATGTTGACATCCCCTGAACAATATCAAAGCTCCACACCATACTGAAAAGCATGAGGAATCATTCCTTTGGGGACTGCTGCCAAGAGTTTTGACCGAACTCCTGAGCTTCTTGTGTCCTGGAGCAGATGGCTGACCTTAGCAAGGGTGCAGCATGCACTCTCTCTGTTCACAGAACAGTGCTGAGGTCTGCAGACTTACCACTCTCTGCCACTTGGGCTGGGCTGTAGCCATCCTGGAGACTGCCTACCCAGACAGCTGTTTGCAGCTGTGAGGGCGGAGTTCACCAGATGTGAGCCATCTCTGGAGTGAGAGCTGGTTAATAACTGCTAGGCATGCAAAACTAGAGCCAGTGTGAGAAGGATTTACTGAGTGGAAGAGGACTGTACCCTCTTCCTGGGCTGTTAGCCCAGCCTCTTAGAGCCTTGTATAACCTGGGAGATACTTCAGGGGAGAGGGGCTGCACAAAGTCTTCCCCAGCATGGGCTTTGGTGTCCTGCCACATTGGCACAAGCAGCCTCCTAGACACCTGTTGTAACACCACTTGTCACCCTTCTTTGATCTGTTTTGGCCTGGTTTTGTCCAGTACAGCTCTTTGTGTGTGAATTTCCCCTTTACTGGATGGGGAAGGGTGTAAGGATTGACCAACAACCTGTCTTGGACTTCACTAACGCTCTCGAGAGACAGGCAGTGAGACAATCCTATTCTTGCTGTGCTGATCAAGCAGTCATCAGAGCATGAAAAATGCCTGGAGCAGGAGCAGTGCCTGTCTTACATTGTTGGTATTTAAGTATGCGTTATTGTTCTCATGGGTTAAATCTGTTCTTTAATTGTGAATTCCAAAAGCAGGAATGTGGTGGGCTGGGGGGTGTTTCAGCTGTAAAAGCCGGTCTGCAGAATAACTGGTGAGATTGTTTTCACGGAAAGCACAGGCATGTAACAGCAGATGCTGTAAGATAGCACGTAGAGGACACTGGAGAAGGGAGGAGCTTAAAAGCAGTGCTTACAGTTTTTCTTTAAGCAGAAGCCCTTTTGGCATGGTGCAGAGAAAGGGAGCAAACTCTTGCAAGGTACTCTGAGCAGGTATCATGCATTACAGGACATTTTCTTCTTAGGGAGAGCAGCCCCAGTCCCGCTTCTGCCACTGGACCCTGCAGTCAGGCTTGTACACCCTCGTGATTGCTGGGGCCCCCTCTGACCAAGCAGTGTCTGTCCCTGCTGAGGTCCTCACAAACACGGGTGAACTCCCCAGATCAGGTTTGAGGGTCACAGCCTCAGCTTGGACATAGGATGTATGAGGCTGATAGCAGACAGTCCAGTTCTGTAGAAGAAACTCCCTGGATCAAGTAACATGCTTCTGGCACTGCCAGAAGGCATAGATGTGTAATTTTGCCTTCTAATTTAAAAAAGTCGTTGTCTTGCCTTCCTGCCACTCTAGCATGCTTTTCCTAGGAAATGCCATCTTCACATCACTTCTTTGTGAGATGCACAGTCTCCTTGTTCCAGGCTGGTAGTGGTGCCCTCAAAACAAATATAAACATGCCCTTTTTCTAGAGCTTCTGCTTTGTGAGTTTACTGTGTTATATGGCACAAATTTGTCGAGACACAGGGCTTTGAAAGGTTTCTCAATATAGTTGCACATTACTTTCACCAACAGAAGAAATATGAGGCTGGGTAAACTGACGCAACATTTACATACTTTTTGCTGTACCGGTTTCCTGTTCATATGCTCTTTTGGGGTTCAGACAGTGACCTTCTGAGTTTAGGATAGCTGAAGATGGTTTCTGAGGCAAATTTCTGTGTCTGTCTCTCCTGTGTGGAGACATTTTTTGTAAAATGTTATGAAAGTTTTTTCTCTGCTCCCTTTTGTGCTCGTGTTTACATTTTACATTCCTGTTAAGCCTCTCTGCACTCTCCCCCTGAGGACCTCAGATTGTTTTTAAGCCTTGCTGTGAACACCTGGTTTATCTGTTCTTTGGCTTAAGGATTTTTCCTGTCGCCAGATTACCACCATAGAGAAAAACTTGGGGGGACAGTTTTTCCACAATCTAAATGAATGCTGCTGCTGCTCTTTAAGTAGGCAGCCCTGACCATGTGGACTGGATTTCTTATTAAGCAAAGCTTTTTCTGGTACATCACTGTCTGAGCCTGAATTGAGTGCACATAAACATAACCTGCAAGTCAACACGAAAGAAGGAGAAAGCATTTTGTTGACAGCCCTTGATGACAGTTGAAAAAGAGATTTTTACTTTGCATGGAAAGGGACAGAGGCATGCTCCAAGCGCAGCAGCCTGTGTGGAGTGGGGTATTCGGAGGAGAAGGGAAGAAGAAGGGAAGTAAAGGTCATGGATGAGACTTTCTAGGCTAGGGACAGCTTGAAGAGAAAGGGACAGTTACAACTGGGTTTACAAGAAAGGATCCTTAAAGGATCAGTGACTTCACTTGAACTCTAGTCAAAACCTGTTGATGGTCTGAATTCTTATCAGGTGTGTTTATGTTATCACAGTAAGTGGGCACATGGCATCCTCTGATCTGGAGAGGGCTCAGAAAAAATTAGTGAGGTTAGATACAAAATGCAATCCAGGCCTCCCTGACATGCCTCCAGCCCTGTCTGATGAAGAGTCTAGCCCCTGCACACAAACTGAGGTGCTAGAAACGTTTTTGACATCCTAATCACTCTAGGTTTGCATTGGGGTTTTTTTTGTTTAGTTCATATTACTTGAAAATCGCCATTTCTGGCAGATCCTGCAGTCTTAGCTTAATCCACAATGGGTTAAATGCCCACTGTGTGGCATTTTATAGCACAGAAAACAGCAGAGTTAGACAGACTGTGCTCTAGGCATGTAACAGGTATGAGCCAGTATCTCTGAGGCAGTAAATGCATTTTAAGCTTTTGGAACAAAGCCAGACTTTAGTCATTCTTTCCTAAGGCTAATACTGTGGAAGTAGCCAAGTGCTAGTCCTCGTGCTGTTTTAATTTATCAAGCTGAACATAATAGCGCACACCATCTCTTCTTAAGAGTGGGGAAGAAAGAGAACAAGGCAACAACAGCAAATCAAAGTATAGAATCTAAACAAAATTAACATCTTGGTAAAAGGGCATCTCTCTGACCTGAAGATTAACCCTACTGTTTTCTCTTAAAATGTCAATTTGCTGCCTTTCCTTTTGTCTGGGTTGGTGACTAAGAGCTTCACCCGTTGGTAGGAAAGTCACTTCTCTCTGACATACTCTTGGTCTGAAGAGGAAAAACCTGTGCAAACAGGGGACACAGCACCCAGTGTCAGAGCAGAGTGGGGCTGCATTCAGGCGAGGAGTACTGTGGTAGCATGGAGCAGGCACCAGCCTGGGAATGAGCCTCCCAGCCGAATGCTGGCAGGGTGAGGTCTGGAGGAAGTAATTTTTCATCAATGTACCCCATTACCTCCTTGGAGGGCAAGCTCTGCTGGACCCCACAAAGAAGTGTCATGTGTTATCACCTGCCTTCCTCCAGTCAGGGTCCTTGCAGGGGCTGTCCCTCTGAAGGTGATGCTGGCTGAATAGGGAAGCTGTGCATACTTGTATCCGCTTGACCAGGAAAATGAGTGGCTCCCTTTATCCCCATGGCTATGGACAGTCCTGCACTGGCACCAGAAATGCAGATCAACCAGCTGATAGTGCTTTGCTTCTGTGAGAAGGGCTCCCAGAGATCAGCAAAACCAAGGATGCCATGTGGGCAAGGATGCAGGTGCTTGGGAGGCAATACTTCTTCCCCCCCAGGACCCAGGGCCTTCCCAAAAGAGCACTTTGACTCCTTGATGAGTTACTCCTCCTGACTATCAGCTGCTGCTAAGTGTGGCTTTCCTGACAGCAGGAGAGCTCCTCTGAGAGGGGTGGATTCTGCCCTGTTTTGTCATGTACAGTTTTTTAAAACAGTTTAAAAAAAAAATCTGGTTTATTGTGAGGCGAGAGGTACTCACTTAAGACTTTAAGGGAAGATTATTTCTAGGGATATTTCTTCAAAGCTGGTCCTAAGACACAGCATACAATATGTAGTTATTGGTGAGCAGTATTTGAAACATGAACCACAAGGCTTTTATTAAAATAAAATACTGAGGTAGGATCCTGAAATAACTGGGAAAGAAGCACAGTTCTGCAGTTATCCTTATGGGTTAACATCGGTTAAAGTAATCAGCAACAAAAGCAAAAATTTTACAATAATCAGATCACTAAGTGTGTTAATCAGTGACAGCATATGACATGGGATCATCTAATTATGTTTACGCAAACTATTTTATTATAATAGGAAGTGTTCAGTGATATCACTGTAAATCATTGCTGGAACTTCACTTATTACATGTGTCTGGCTGTTCTTGTGAAAGGTGAGGTCTTTTCTAAATATAGGTGAAAACAGGGGACAAAGTCTCTACTTGCTTACAATAGTGCACACTACAAGCATGGTACTGCCTCACACTGTGCATTAAAGAAGCTATCCAATGAAAAGAACAACTCAATGAGTTGCAACAACTCCAGACCTAAAGAATATCCTAACAAAAGGATGTTTACACAAAAAAAAGGTTTACACATTTAGAGAGCTTGCCCTTTACCTTCATCTTGGAAGTGCCATTTCTGTGACTTGTGCTTTTATTTCTGTGACACCGCATGGCCCCAGTAATGTAAAGTGAATATAAGAGCACTAGAAATGGACTAGACCCATCCAAGCATCACTTGTGGCACTGGCACTGTGCCCAGGGACTCATAATCAAAGTGTTCAAAGCATACAAACCATAGGGCGTTGTGCAGGCAACATCAAACAAAGTGCCTGGCACCAGAGAACTCTTCCTAAGCCCTTTCATGAGAGTAGGCTGTTACAGAGAAACAGGATGACGTTCTTGCCTGACATCTTAGAAAACCTGGATGATTTATTGTGCGCCTCCAGTGTAAAAATTAGCTAGCCTCTTAAATCTCTGACAATCACTTATTCATGAGAAATTTATCTTTATGTGAGATCATTAAAAACATGGAAGTAATAAATAAATGGACACTGAAAACACATTTTAAGGAAATAAACTGATTAAACGTTATTTAAACAAACATTGGCATAGCTTTCCAGAGGAGGGTAACTCATTAACACCTAGAGTCTTTTTTTATGGAAGGTTGGAGACAGCTTGTGCAGGATAAACTGTCCTGTAGGTCATATTGGGCACTTGTGATGGTCCCTTCCAGATTTAAAATTAAGGACTTCGACAATCCTCTCTCTTTCTTTACTTTCCATTGTAGCCATGGAAAGAAGGAAAAACTGTAATTACAGCTGAGATAGAAATGGTACTTCTTTCTAAAAATATTTCAGATTTAACCATATTTTTCTGTTTTGCAGTGTATTCAAACCAAAACTGTCCACGTTTAAACAAGGAAGATAGATGAGATAGTCTCTTTCCCAGTCATAGTGGCCAACAGAAGACAGATAACTNAATATCAGATGCCTAAGAGCTTTATCTGGTCACTTGAGATACTCAAGTGGTATAATTGTATATTTTGGTCAGCCCTTCACTATCAGTGATTGCTTGTCAGGCTGTGGATTTGTGTCAGAGAAATTGAGGAAGGCTGGGTCCAGGAGGGACATTTGCTAAAGGTTCAGCACCACACTAGTGCTGCTGTCTTTTCTTCATTGTTATCTGCATTTTTTGAAATTGTGTGGCTGCTTTCCCATGGATTGGAGCCAGAACTAATAAACCTTGCTGCAACCGCATTGGCTCCACACAGAACTAGCAGCGGTCCAGAGAGCCTTGCAAAACTACCCCAGTGGTTCCTCATGGAGGCAGCTCAGCAACACACAAACCAGAATGCAGAACACAAGGACAGGCGAGCCAGGGTCAAATCTTGGGATACCTCAAAGCAGGGGTCTGTGGAGTGAAAATGGAGTCTGTTTTGAAACTCAGCATTGGCCAGGAGCCCCTGCCTCCCACACAGGGAAGACACTACCCTGAGTGCAGACAAAAAGGGAAGGCAGCAATTTTTCATGCACCTCGTTTGCCAAAAACTCCAAACTAACTCTGCAGCTCAGGTCCAGCTGAGCTTATTAGCTTATTAGCTCCAGCACAGACCTTAACTCAATGTGTGTTCTTGGCCTCAAGGCCCTTTGACTTTCTTATGACGCTTCTTTGGCATAGGGCAGAGTGTTTGCATGTGGCCATCTCTAATAATGCACCATACTTGAGGTCATAAATCTCCTCTGGGAAATACGTANCTTAAGACTTTAAGGGAAGATTATTTCTAGGGATATTTCTTCAAAGCTGGTCCTAAGACACAGCATACAATATGTAGTTATTGGTGAGCAGTATTTGAAACATGAACCACAAGGCTTTTATTAAAATAAAATACTGAGGTAGGATCCTGAAATAACTGGGAAAGAAGCACAGTTCTGCAGTTATCCTTATGGGTTAACATCGGTTAAAATAATCAGCAACAAAAGCAAAAATTTTACAATAATCAGATCACTAAGTGTGTTAATCAGTGACAGCATATGACATGGGATCATCTAATTATGTTTACGCAAACTATTTTATTATAATAGGAAGTGTTCAGTGATATCACTGTAAATCATTGCTGGAACTTCACTTATTACATGTGTCTGGCTGTTCTTGTGAAAGGTGAGGTCTTTTCTAAATATAGGTGAAAACAGGGGACAAAGTCTCTACTTGCTTACAATAGTGCACACTACAAGCATGGTACTGCCTCACACTGTGCATTAAAGAAGCTATCCAATGAAAAGAACAACTCAATGAGTTGCAACAACTCCAGACCTAAAGAATATCCTAACAAAAGGATGTTTACACAAAAAAAAGGTTTACACATTTAGAGAGCTTGCCCTTTACCTTCATCTTGGAAGTGCCATTTCTGTGACTTGTGCTTTTATTTCTGTGACACCGCATGGCCCCAGTAATGTAAAGTGAATATAAGAGCACTAGAAATGGACTAGACCCATCCAAGCATCACTTGTGGCACTGGCACTGTGCCCAGGGACTCATAATCAAAGTGTTCAAAGCATACAAACCATAGGGCGTTGTGCAGGCAACATCAAACAAAGTGCCTGGCACCAGAGAACTCTTCCTAAGCCCTTTCATGAGAGTAGGCTGTTACAGAGAAACAGGATGACGTTCTTGCCTGACATCTTAGAAAACCTGGATGATTTATTGTGCGCCTCCAGTGTAAAAATTAGCTAGCCTCTTAAATCTCTGACAATCACTTATTCATGAGAAATTTATCTTTATGTGAGATCATTAAAAACATGGAAGTAATAAATAAATGGACACTGAAAACACATTTTAAGGAAATAAACTGATTAAACGTTATTTAAACAAACATTGGCATAGCTTTCCAGAGGAGGGTAACTCATTAACACCTAGAGTCTTTTTTTATGGAAGGTTGGAGACAGCTTGTGCAGGATAAACTGTCCTGTAGGTCATATTGGGCACTTGTGATGGTCCCTTCCAGATTTAAAATTAAGGACTTCGACAATCCTCTCTCTTTCTTTACTTTCCATTGTAGCCATGGAAAGAAGGAAAAACTGTAATTACAGCTGAGATAGAAATGGTACTTCTTTCTAAAAATATTTCAGATTTAACCATATTTTTCTGTTTTGCAGTGTATTCAAACCAAAACTGTCCACGTTTAAACAAGGAAGATAGATGAGATAGTCTCTTTCCCAGTCATAGTGGCCAACAGAAGACAGATAACTACACATTGAGTGTGCATCTGAGAGAATCTACTTTCAAATATATTTGAATACCTGTCATTAATTCAGCCCAAGCACATAATCATGGTTACTAGCATTATGGGTTTGCTGAAGCTGTGGAAGCTGAGGCCCAGCTTCTGCCACCTCTCTTGTTGAAGCTCTTCCATTTCTATAAATGCATAATGAGCAGGCCAGAGAATGAGCAAATTTTTTATTTGCAGGGATAGGGAGGGCATTTACACATTGCAGGAGACATAGGCTCACCTTCTAGTATGTTCTTGGTCCGTCTGAGTTATAGAGTCTGCCTCCCTCCTCCTGATTTTTGACAGAAGTCCATACCAGCTTAACTCACACCACTTTTCTGTAAGACAGCAGTACAGTGAAATATCAGATGCCTAAGAGCTTTATCTGGTCACTTGAGATACTCAAGTGGTATAATTGTATATTTTGGTCAGCCCTTCACTATCAGTGATTGCTTGTCAGGCTGTGGATTTGTGTCAGAGAAATTGAGGAAGGCTGGGTCCAGGAGGGACATTTGCTAAAGGTTCAGCACCACACTAGTGCTGCTGTCTTTTCTTCATTGTTATCTGCATTTTTTGAAATTGTGTGGCTGCTTTCCCATGGATTGGAGCCAGAACTAATAAACCTTGCTG
>VYZW01011227.1:0-72590 GCA_013401315.1 Balaeniceps rex
CGTCGGCGGGCTGGAGGCGGCCGGGGGGCGGTGGTGGTGGGGATGTTAGCCTCCGCCATGCCTCGGCTTTGTTGATTTTGTGTTTAAGTGCCGATACGGTGTCATACCCGTCAGCCCCAGCCGCTGAAAAAGCACCATCCTCCTCCCTGTCGTGTCGAGACTTCGGCGCTGTCCCCATTTCTTAAAAGACACAAAGCGTTCATCCTGTGGCGTTTTTCAGAAACAGTACTTGGAGTTCATACACGTAGAGGAGCCCTAATTTATGCTGAGAGATTTTATTCTTTCTTGCAAATAACCTAAATTTACATGCACTTCAAAAAATGAAATAAGGCGCTGCCAAGCAAGAAGGAGATTGCAGCTTTTTCCGCCTTCCTGTTTCTATGTCTCCCACCCAGCGTCCCAATGCCAGATAATTCTGCACCTTAACCCTTGAACCTCCAGGTCCCCCTGGGCCAGGTGAGGAGAAGGACACAGAAGAAACCTCTTCTGCTACACACCTCCCCAGCTGTAAGGAGCATGTAGCAGCTTTTTAAGCTCCTGTCTGAGATTCTGCAAATAACACTTTTTCTAGACCTGAAATGGAGGCAGCTTGAGGGATCCTTGACACCCACGCTTCTTCCCAGGCTTTCAGAGACAGAAAGGAGGAAACAGAGCTACTTGCCAAAGTCATTACGCTTCCCCTTTCTCACGCCTCTCTTGGAAAAAGTAACTTCAGCTGCTCCGTCAGCTTTATTTCGTATCCCAAACTTTGTGGCACTTCCTGGAGGAGGGTGTGGAGGAATCACTTTTCTTGCCATCTGCCATCTGCATTTTCAAAACTGAGGAGACATCACGATTTGCTGCGCGGGAGGGAATAAGTAAGGAGGAGAGGGGAGATCGCAAGCCAGCACTGGATGTTGAAGAAAACACCTCGCTGGTACGGCCTCAGCAGTGATGGCGTCCCCACAGGTGATGAGGTGGTGCTGTGGGGCGTAGGGTCAGCGCAGGTTAGAGAGCCAACATCTCCTCCCGGCTGTACTAAGGCTGAAGAAAATGGATTGTGAAACTGGACTCATGTGGCAACACTACACTCACAGACTGATCTTTGTGCTTAATGCGAGTGCAGTAACGAGCTTCGCAACCAGCAAGCGCTTAACTGTCTTGATTGAAATATTGGCCACTCACTGGCATGTGGATTTTAACTTCCTGAATGGCCGCATGCTTGCACATCTTCTAACACATAAAGCATTTTCTAGCACATAACAATAGGACAAGAGGAAATGGTCTCAAGCTCCACCAGGGAAGGTTTAGATTGGATATTAGGAAAAATATCTTCACCGAAAGGGTTGTCAAGCATTGGAACAGGCTGCCCAGGGAAGTGGTTGAGTCACCATCCCTGGGGGTATTCAAAAGAAGAGCAGATGTGGCACTTAGGGACATGGTTTGGTGGTGGAGTTGGCAGTGTTACGTTAACAGTTGGACTTGATGATCTTAAGGGTCTTTTCCAATCTAAACTATTCTATGATTCTATGATTGAAACGGTATTTTACACAAAAGTAAGTGAGAACAAGGAATCACCAGCCCTGGATAGAAGTTAGGTATTCTGACAGTCATATCAAGCGCTGACAGTGTGCCTAAGGTAGGTGTCACATCAGCAGAGCTAACAAGGGTTGGGGGTTTTTTTTATGACAATACTGCACAGACTTGATGGAACATTGTGAAAGGTGAAAACAATGACTAAAAATTAAGTCAGCTGTCTACAGAGAAATTAAGGAAATGTAATTCTGGTTGTGAGAGCTGTCCCAGCACACGTTCTTCCTGTGCCACCAGAAGCCCCCTGCACAGCTCCCGGCAGGGGCTGCTCTCACTGTGCGGCCAGTGGTGTCCATCCCCACCAAAATGTGACAAACTTGCTAAAATTTTTCCTTGTCTTGAATTGTTACACATTGGAAAAGAGGAAAAAAAAATGGCTGTTGTCATGTAAAGCGACTTGTAACTTCCTGCTTTGCACTCCTTTCCATGCTCAGCCAAAGTGGTGGTCACATGCCTGTCTCAAGAAAGGTCTTGGACAAGATAAACAACTTCTCACATCGTGGGGCAAGTTTCCACAGCCTTTTGCTTGCTTTGTTTGTTTGTTTGTTTGTTTTTTAGCTATCACTTAATTGTGTCACAGAGTTGTTGTGCCTTCGTGTGCACGTGCAGTAGCGCTCCTTGGGGTTTTGCTGTCCTTGCAGAAGTAGGTACAGGGTCTTCACCTCACTTAGTCTGAAATGCCTACTCCTCTGATTCATCATGACAGTTGTTGCACAGTTACCTACATGCTTTCTCACAAACCAGGCTATGTTCGGGACCTTCAGGGCTTTGGCTTTGAAATACTGCCCAAGGTCCTTTGAAAAACTGGGGTAGGTACAGTATCAGTGTGGGAACAAGTTTGGAGCGTGTATGAGGCTGTACAAGAGTACTCTCAGGAAAGGCATGTTTCAAAGGTAGCACCACCTTTTCTGTAAATGCTATCACAAAGAGAAATCACAGATGCAAAGAAGTTATCTCTAACAAGAGCTTTTCCCCAGTGATTAAAAGCACCAGCTGTGTTCACCTTCAAAAGTTACAAATAATCAGACACCCTCACCCCCCCAAAAAATTTAAAAAGTGCTCATTAGTGATCATTTAGCTTCTGTACATCCCATGAATCCGTCAGGAAGTTCAGTGATCTTCTACAGACTTACGGTAAAAATACACATTTTGATCTTCCAGGAGCGTCATTCCTAAGTATCTAGCAGTCGTTTCAAATTTCTGCCCATTTTGATTCTCCATGGCTACCCATTCTTTCCAGATTGACAGTTCAGGAACCAGAGAACTGAAGCAATGAGACCTGAAGCAGTCTAAGGTGTGGTCTTATCAGAGACTTCTATCACTCATTTCAGAAGTGAAAGAAAATGTCCCACTACCCAGGAAATTACATCTCTCCTAGGATTAAAGCTCTTTTAAATGCCCACGCTGCATATCCTGTAATTACCCTTGCACTGAATCCTGAAGGAAGTAGATACATAATGCACCATGGAAATTGTGGTATCACCAAATGCTGCTGTTGGAGTAGCGGCAGCTGACTAGGGTGGTCACCTCTCCAACAGAGCAGCAGCAATGAGCACTAGTTAGAAGTCAACCACCAAATCAAAGACAGCAGGTTTATTTGAGGCTGAGGAAGGTACCTGCCTGAATCGTAGGGTAAAAGAAAACAGAGAGAAAGGCAGCAAGGATAGATTAGGAGGACGGAGTTGTGAGCTGATGAGCAAGTCTCTAAAAAGCTGCAGTGTTTTCAGTGTGACAGCTGCCCTGCTGTAGCTGCTGCATTGGCAGACGACCTCTCACGCTCTGTTACTTGTCTTTGTCTGATGCACGTGTGATCTGATATGCACCCTGAAACAAAACTACCCTAATGGACAGTAATGCAGACCAGCTTCTGCCTGACAGCCGGTCTGCTCTCAGGCTGGGAGAAGTACCCTCATGGTTAGGGATAGGAAGGAGAGTCATCAACCTTCATCAGTAAAAGGAGAGGGCCTAAGTTTAGTTGGAGCTCTGAATGAGGTAAAAGAAAAACCAGGAGCTTCTCCCTTTCTTAAATGTATTTGAACATTCTGAGACCCTTAAGAAAAGAGAAAGCCAGAGACAGTTACTGCATTTGGGAGGTGGGCTGTTTGTTTTTTTGGGGTTTTCTTTCCTCCTAATACTGCAGTCTTTAGTGCTTATACATGAAGTTATAGTGCAGACCTTACTGTGTGCTAGCGTAGTTGCTGGTCCCATCCCCCGATACAGGTCTGAGTAAAAGGCTAACCACCTTGCTTGGCAAAAATAGCACTGTTACAGAGACTAATCGACTCTTTTGGTTAAGAGGTAAGGAAGGGATATCTAAGCATATCCTTCCCTGAGCATGGGAAGGACAAGCGTGATAAACAAAATCACGGTGCAGTCAAAAGCTCTGTGCAATGCCATTGTGAACTTCTGTATATTTACATCTGGCCCAGACCTCGTAAGAGTTAAAGCGTAGACCAGAAAGATCATATCTTCTATAACTTTCTGGAAAAGAGTGCCACTAATCTAGATGCAAAAATGTCTTCTGGTAAAGAGTTCCACCTCATAAAACAGGCTAGCGCCATAATCAGTCTCAGAAGAAAAAATGTTGGGTCCTTTGTTCTCTTTCAGTAATCCAATGTCTCTGTCTGATGTGGAAAGTCCTATGCAAAATAATTGCCAAATATTAGCTAAGTTTTAGAGATACTGCATATAGAGCCTTTAAAGACACATAACTATTCTGTTATGCAAATCAATCTTTTACAGACCACACTGTTGTTTGACAGACTACTGGAGACAAACTAAATAATGGAAATTGCCTGTTTTGTTGAATGTTATGAATTTCTAAAAAGCATTTTCAAAGCATGAACAAAGGGAGATACTGCAATTCTGCGTGGATTCTGCAGTGATTAAAAATTCATAGCAGAACCATCATGTATAGTCAGGATAAGCATTAATGAATTCAATCCAAATTAAGTATTGTTTCTTGTAAATCTATGTAGGGACTATTCAAAAGCAGAATGGAATTATAAATACTGAGGAGGTCTGAGAATGGGCACAGATACTTTCAACAATACATGTACTACAGAATAAGATATTTTATGGAAAAAAGAAAAGTAAGAACCTAACTTTAAGGTATTTTTTAAACCTCATGATTGGGTGGATTCTAACTGAAATTTGTGTACGCTCATAATATTTGTTGTGATTACACTGATACTCTTACTTCATCGGAGGCCCTTTTATTTTAATTTTAAAGTAATCTAAGGAACATTTCCCAGTGAGAGAAAGGTATGCAATATATTCTCTTTGGCAACAACCACAAGAATGTGATATCTGACTGGTTGTGCAATGTATGTGGAGTGCTGAGCCACGCAGCATGTGTATAACTCATATTGGCCATCTAGTGCTGGTTTTGCCTAACGAAGGTATCGTAGGGGACATGATGTGAGGATGGGACTTGGGAATCAGCAACATAAATCCATAGGAAGCCAGGCTTCATTAATTCTGCTGCTCACAGAAAAATTTTTTATGCGAATATGTACTTCCTGAAGCAAGCTCTGTTATCTGGAAAGGGAAGCAGCCAAAGAAACTGTAATTGGAATGAGTACCAGAAAAAGGAGGTGGAGTCAAATAGAAAAATCAACATATTAAAAAGCCAGTGTGTGTACTGATACCAGCCAAGCTTTCATTTCTTTTTCACAAACATCCAAAGACGGTTAAACAACCATTGTAATAGATCTCCTACAGCCGATTAGCAACAGGAAGAGAAAGCTGAGGATTTCCAGGCACTCGTTTGTACACAATGTTATGCTGTTACCCTTAGAGGGAGTTGAGATGGGGTGGGGCTCAGTTCAGGATCCCACAGGGAAAGTGAGTATTCCTGAGCCAGGATACTGTTGGGCTTGTCCATGGACGTGTGTTGCTGAGAGATGTCTCAGAGAAATCTCAGATGACAGAGACTAGTTTTCAATTGCTTTTTAAAAAATGTTTTACATTTGCACCCATCTTGCCAAATTTATCAACAATCCTTTGTTACCTTAGCCCTTTGTTAGATATAATTTCTTGGGTTTATGCTTCTGCTGTTTAAAAAGAACTACAGCACATTTGATAAATTAGTGGGGGCTCAGGAAACCGGCACATGGGCTGAAGCCAGAACAAACACTCGGTCTTTATTCTATAGAGTAATTTATTGTGTTGGGAAACTTGCTGTTACTGAGCTGAGTGCTAATTAACAAGGCTGTGGGCAATGGTATCAGATTTTTTTTTATCAGTTATCAGGCTGACCAGTTGGAAGTGTGTCGAACCCAGCAGAGAGAGGGAAATACCCATTCCATCATTTGAGGAAGCAGATAGATGCCTTCTGCAGCACTGTGCTGGACTGCTCACCTCACCCAAGAGGACAAATACAGCCAGGAACAGGTGCTGAAAGGAGCTATTCCGATCAACAGTTGGAAGTCGGTATCCTCTCTTCTGAGAAGAGGCTAAAAATTCTTGTCTTGTCTAGTCTGGTAAAAGAAAAGGCTGAAAGGGGAACTCCTCCTCTCTGTAAATATGTTCACAGTTTAAGCAGCCTCAAGTTTTTAAACCAAAAGATAACGTTGGCACAAAATCACGAAGTAGAAAATGTTCCTGCCTGAATTAGGGCTGAAAATTAGAAGAAGGTTTCTAATTTTCACAAGGTTAGAGCTTGGAACAGTTTCCTGGTAAGATTAATGGGAATAAAAATGTGGTGAGTTTTAATAACGGATGTGATCATTTAAGAAAGAAATCACTTAAGAAGACTACCTGCTATAGCAGTGAAAAGTACTCTGGTCATATATCTGAATTAATAGTGAACTAAAGAATGTATAAAAATATTAGCTGCTGAGAATATTTTATTTTAGAGCATATTTTTCTTTTAAAGTATGTTATTGATATCCTCTCAACCTTTTTTTTAAGGTTTTGTAGGACAAAAATCAAACCATATCCCAATAAGAGAAAAAATCTCCTGGCAATACTTTGAAATAGTACTGCCAAATGGGGAATAAAAACTGGTGAAAAGAGAAAAGAAAGCCCTTGATTTCATAAGGAATCTTTCTGATTTCTACTGGCCATGGGTTTAATTTGTAATCATATCGAAACAAAATGCCCAGCAGAGCTACACACAGACTAGGCAGTTTAAAGATCTGGCACATAATAAGATTAATAAATGAATGCATACATCCGCTGCATCAACTTCAGTCTAAGAAAATAGTTACTAAAACCAAAAATGTCAAGAATGTTTTAGATTTTGTAAGACAAAATTAATTCACTTTCATAGTACATGAGACCGATCCATAACAAACTTACATAGCATACTGCAGAACGTAAGTGTAACATAATGATACGCAACAAACAGGCAGCTAACCAACCAATTAGTAGTTTGTGTGATTCTGTTTTCCTGAATTTTTGCTGAAAATCAACTTTTCTATAGTTATTTATGTTTTCCCTGAAAAACACCATGAAATTTGTGGTGGTTTTCTGTTACTGGGAGCGAGGCCATATACAGCCAAGGAGTTCAAAATCACCCATATGCCAGGAAACAGGGAGGATCCCTGAAATGGTGTGTAAAGATAAAATCAGATAAAATCACTCTGCTCAAAAGTGTAAAGCTCTCAGGAACATACAGGTACAGTTTGTCCAGAATACACAGGTATATTTTTTTAGTGCTTTTTCTCTAAACTACTGATGTTCAGTTGCAGAGCTAATAATCAGTTTTCCAGGAAAGACAGTGGGAGACAGACGTCACAGAGGGCTGTATGCATACTGCAGATTTAACAACACCACGGTGTGATAGGCGAAACAGCGACGTTTGCATTCCAGTGCATTTTATTTGGTAGAACATACTTCTACAGATAGAACAAAAGACTTGAAAACCATGTTGGAGAGCAGCTGACCACACACATGGACTATTTCACAATTTGGTTCCCTAACCATCCTGTTCCCAAAGCGAAACAACGCTGTCGTTCAGGCAAATCTTTGAACCTACATTGTGAATCCGTTGGAGACAAAACTACCCACAATCACATCAGAAAATCACGTACCGCTCTTTGCTCTCATCCAAGGCATTTATTTTTATGGAAGTCAACCAGGAAGAAAAAAAAAATCCTTCAGATATCTTAGATAAGAAATGCACCTTTGAGCTTCTTTGTTTCGGTACAAGTATTCAGTATACAGGTACGTGCATCCATAAAAACACGTGCAAGTCCACAAGCATACAGAACGGGTTGTAGAAAAGCAATCATTCTTGGCCTGATGATCTTAATTAGGGTAGTTATTTTCTACTCTCTCTATAACCATCCACTGAATAAAAAGGGAAGATGAACATAGAAAAATTGCAAGTCAGATGCACAAATTGCTAATTCCTCCTGCTTTCTGGAAGGGAAGCAAGGTGTTAAGGGACGTTAAGAGAGTGGCTGCCTCCTCCAGAAAACGTGCTGCCTTCAAAAGTACCCGCATGTAGGGCTCACATAAAATACAGACAGCCAAGTCCCCCCTCTTGGGTTGACAGAGATGGAAGGTCACTAGTGCAGGCACACACATCACGTTCTCTGGGTTCATAAGCACACATGCATTCGTGAATCCCCTGAGCACCAGCACAACCCTCCTGCCTGCCTGGCATGCCCGCCTGCATCCCAGCCCCCCTTACCTGCCCCACGGGTCTCCCACTCACCGGTTGGTCCAGCTTGAGGCTCACTGCAAACACCCACGCACTCACACACCCATCCCACAGACACCCCATGTTCACAAGTCCCCCCAAGCATAGCAGCACTGACCCCCTGCGCACCTGATACCCCAGACCTGAGGCCCCCTTACTCGCCGGCTGGTCCAGCTTAAAGTTTGCTGGCGAGCACACACACGCCCCGCACACACACCTGGCTCGGGGGAGATACAGAGCCTCGCCCCCAGCAGCCGGCACCAGGCACCCAGGCTGTGACCCACATCCCTCCTCCAGCCACTGGTGCAGAGCCCCTCGCTGGCTTCCCTCACCCCTGTAAAGGACAGACTGTGGTGATCATGCGCAGGGCTCAGCCAGACAAATGCACCAACCAGACCCGTTTTACATCTGACCAGCCCCCTTTATACCCTTTTTTGCCTACTCCCCTCTTTGTTCCTCCCTGTGCCCCTTCCCCTGTGTGTCCCCCAGCTCTGCCCATTCCTGCACCCTTCCTTGTCTGGGTCTCCCCTGGTTTGCAGTCCTAGCCGTTGCAAAGTCCAGTTTGATCTTCTGGAAGTGGTGCCAGTAGTTTCTTGATAGCCCATCAGTTAGTGTGGTTGGGTTTTGTCATTGTTTTGCCAGCTCTGTGTCTCTGTCTATTTATTTCTAGTTTCCGCCTTTTCCCTTTAGTTTCCCAAATGACATGGTCCACGATTGGATAACCTCACTGGAATAAACCTTCCCACACTCTCACACGTCCTCATCAATTGCTGTGACTGACCAGGTTTGGTTCCCTTCACTGCCTCCCTTACCAATTGTCGGTCAGGTTTCTGTCCCTGTATGTTTTGTTTATGGCTTCATCCTTCTCATTATCCCTTTTCTTCATTGAAGAAGGTCCTTGACCAGATGCCCTTAAAGGAGCAGACACTCTCCTCCCACTTACCCTTTCACAAGGATCAGAGTATACATTGGCGGATCTCCAGGAGACGGAGAGTAATTATATTTTCCATTTCCGAACTAAACTTTATTGTTGTTATTCTGGAGTGATCTTCACAATTACTATTTTTTGAGTACAAACTGAAGAAAAAACAGTGTGGCCTGAGGAATCAAGTACTATCATAGAAAAGCTTCAGGTCCAGCTGGGTGAAGGGGAACAATCTCCCACTTTGCTTTTTTTTTCCCCATCAGTTGTCTTATATTGCAAATTTGTGGTAGAAATGTATATTCTTTGTGTCATAACTTTGACCCACTCTTTAGGATAATTCCACATGTGCTGAGCTTACACGGGAAAGGCAAGGTCCTTGCATCTTTTTTAACAACTTGGGTTGATGACTGCTTGCTGTAGGAAGGACTTACAGACGGGACAAGTGGAGAGAAAAAATTAGAGAAAAAAAGTGCCACAGGTGCCACCTGTATTTACAGGAAATTGGGCCAGCCAAAGACATTAGTTAAGACCATCCAACAGAAAATTTGGTCAGTTTCTCATGAACTCTTGCCTGTGAACACCCTGTTTCCCAGCAAAGGTGGGCCAGTTTCCCCACACTTAATTAGTACAAAGGTTTGTTAACACAGAGAGAATTCCTCTGATTCCTCTGTGAGGTTTGTTCAGCTCAACTCAACGCCATGGTGCAGATAAACAGCAGTGAAAATGAAGAGGAAGATTTGAGCTGTCAGCTGGAGAGATCCAGGAGAATTTAACCTCACAAAAATATCTGGCTTATCCAGTCTGGGACAAGACTTTAATAGGAACCAGAAATTAATCTGAAATAAGAAAAAGAAGAGGCATAACCTGGAAGTGTGGTTGATCTGTGGAGAATTTTGCTTTTCTGAGATACCACATGCAAATGAAGATAGCCAGGTGGGACTGGCAATAAATGAAGGTATACAGGCACATGGCTACCTTTGGACAGGTGCATTTTGGTCTGCTGAAGGAGGCTGATAATGTTCAGGCAGGCTCTGCAATTTGTAGCAAACTGAGTGGAGAACAAGAAAGTTTGAAGGGCATCCTTGGGGATATGCTGTTTCCAGATATTTAAAAGACACAAGGCATGGCACTGATCTTCACTGGCCAAGAGGGGTGGCCGACCAGGTTGCTACCACACGGCCACACTGCCACCTGGTCTGTGAATAACTGGATAATAAGCGTAACACTGCTACCAGTAGGAACCAGAGCCCAGGACTCCCCTTTTCCTGAAGGAACCTCATCACCAGCCTTCACAGCCAGGCTGCCTCTCCCCCTGGCCAGACGCAGCTTCAGCATGGGGAATGGGGAATGGGGACTGCCACCCTCCCCAGTCCTTCTGTGTAGATGCTCTGTTTCTGTCTAGATTGGAGCCCCTTGGTTTTTGCTCAGGAAAACGTATAATGAAAGGCTAGGTGCGGCAGGATCTCCATGCTTGGATGCTTTTTTGGGTTTTGGCCTCTCTACATAGCTGCATTTGTGCTATTTGCAATCTGTTGTTATTTCTTTTCCCTTCACTTTTTTGGGCCGTACAGAATATCACACTTTTGTACTTCAGTGGGAAGATGGGCAGAACTGAGAGAGAAGGTATTTTAATTACTGAGACTGTGAAACTTCACCGCAGCTTGTGGACACGACTGCAGTCCTGCATTGGGGGCATGCGTGATTTTAACAGCTGGAACAGCAGGAGCTACTGCCCAAACGCAGGCCACTCTGCAAGTCAGAAGCTGAGCTTCATGAATGTGATAGCAAGGGACATGTGACTATGAGCGGATATCCCTGCAGAAACTATACTCAGAAGCAGGTGGAGAACAGGAAGGAAAAGTAGAAAAAAAACAAACTACGAACGGAAGAAAGAATTAATAGAGAATAAAACAAAGAACAGGAACATTTTAGGAAGAACGCTGCTTTGGAAAAACTTGAAGCTATTAGAAAAGACATTTCTTCTTCTTGTTTGTTTCTTACAATGTTCAGGTTCTGTTAGAGAAGAAACCATGACTCAGTCTCACTTTTTGCTCATAAAGGAACCAAAGTCACTATAAGTTAGAAGCAAAAGGAATAACAGTACGTTCAGTAAATAACAGCAGATATGAGATAAACAATGAAGACCCAAAATAGCCCTTCATACACAGTGGATCTTGTTAATATAAAGTAAATGTGAACTTGCTTTTACTTTACAGATCAAGGATGAAGTCTTTATTTTCATATTGGTGTCAAAACACCTATAGTATGGTGAGAAGAAAACAACTGCTCTTTTTTCATTTTCTTCCTTTTTCTCCTAATGCAAAATTTAATAAATATCAAGACATGTAATGCAAACCTACTCAGATGTTAAACCATGACATAAAAGTGCCCCAGAAGAGACTCCCTTTCAAAATATTTTCTTTGTCAATGCAGATACATTGGGCCAAGGCTGAAGTTTATCAGCAATTTTGGGCTGCAAAACGATTACTGTACTTTCTGTTAACTTTTTTAGCTTCTGGGTGGAGCCCCAAAACGTGTCTGTCTTTTTCGATTTTTTTTTTGGCAGCCTCCTATGTACTGAGATGTTTCCCCATGTGCTGCAAGCCCAGCCTCAATATACTGCCAATGCACTATATGCATGAGAGTTTTGAAGAGGGGAGCACGAGGCATTTGTGTTGTGGCTGGGAGGGGATTGTCTTTGGCTGATAGCGCATGAATAAAGCTGTAGGTTACATAAATGTGGAGTGGGTCTAAAGGGGAGCCAGAAATAACTACTTAGTTTTTGAAGGCAAGGATGTAGTCCCAGAGGACTGCGTTCGTTGCCAAGTCTTTGAATGATTTTGACGAAAGAGGAAGTGGGTGTGTTTTCCTCAAGAGATGGAAATGATACACAAGCACTTCCCTATCCAGTTTGCTGCTATTCTGAAAGATCAGTGACTTAGCTGGCAAAATGGAGTCAAGAAGCTGAATGTTATTCTTTGTGCTGACACTTCAAGATATTGAGCTTTCTGCTGAAAACAAGATGTTAGCTATTGTTATATTTCAAAGCATAAAAAGTAGATGATTAGATTTAATCATCTATCATAAAGTAGATGATTAAATTGCTCCCATATTTAAATGAGTGGTTGTGATTGACGCCCTAAGAGCTGTGGTCTTGACAGTTGCTGTTGTTGGAAAAGGGTTGCAAGCAGGTAGAATTTAATGATTAAAAACAGCATACAGACTAGCATGTATTTGCAGAGGAAGATGAACATAAACATAGCAACTGCTCTTCTTTTTCTGTTTGAACACATGACTGAGTGAGCTGGTTTGCAGCCAAAATGCTCCTCACAACCTGACCGTAACAAAGGCTTCGATACCTGAATGTATCTTGGGGGATAAGCAGAACCGGGTGGCTGGGAAGAGGGTGCCTCTGCATTTTTGTGTATGTCTCTCTGCGTGGCTGTTGTGATGACTGGGCAAAATGTCTGCATTCTTTTCCTTATGAGCTTGACGAATGAGTCAGATTTCCTGTTAATTTTCAAATCGGTGGCTGCCAGGCTTATGTATGATCTTCAGAACAAAAGAAATTAAATCAGAGGAAGCTGTAAAGAGACTGCTAGAGAACCAACAAGGCGTACTAACACACTAATGCCCAAGCCAGCCTCAGGTGCACAGTTTCAGAACAATTGAGATAAAAACAGCTGGCAGTGTATTGACTAAAACACTTCACCCTTTGCTGTGGTTTAGCCCTTCAGCAGCCAAGCACCACACAGCCACTTGCTCACCCTCCCCCCCCCGGTGGGATGGGGGAGAGAACTGGAAGAGCAAAAGTAGGAAAACTCACAGGTTGAGATATTGAGATAAGAACAGTTTAATAATTGAAATATAATAATAATAATAAATTAGTAATGAAAAGGAGAACAAAGAGAGAGAGAGAAACAAAAACCAGGAAAAACAAGTGATGCAACCGCTCACCACCCGCTGACCGATGCCGAGCCAGTCCCTGAGCAGCAATCGCTGCCCCCCGGCCAACTGCCCCCAGTTTATATACTGAGCATGACATCATATGGTATGGAATAGCCCTTTGGTCAGTTTGGATCAACTATCTTGGGCTGTGCCCCCTCCCAGCTTCTTGTGCACCTGGCAGAGCATGGAAAGCTGAAAAAAAGTCCTTGAATAGTATAAGCACTACTTAGCAACAAATAAAACATCAGTGTGTTATCAGCATAATTCTTATACTAAATCCAAAACACAGCACTATGCCAGCTACTAGGAAGAAAATTAACTCTATCCCAGCCAAAACCAGGACATCCTTCTAGAGGCAAGAGTGCAGAATAGAAACCTTTATGGGATTTCAAGAGCTGCCCAAGTGTGTCGGTGAAAAAGCTAACTTGCTGGCATGACCTGTGAAAAGAGAGATAATGTTGCAGGCAGTAAAGGGGTTTTTGTTTGTTTGGTCGGGGATTTTTTTGTGTTTTTTCCCCAGAGATGAGGAATGTCAGTGTGGTAAGAAAATTTAAGGGAAAAGACCTGTAGATCTGTTTGTTGGTTTCATGCTTTAGTCTTGCATGCTTTGTAACTTTAGGTAAAAGAATAAATAGTGCTTTGATCTGGAGAAATGGATAGCAAATCCCTGTGAACAGCTGTGTCAAAGGTTTATGTGGAAATCCCTAGGTGAGTCTGACTGCAAAGTGAAGGGGTGGCTGGTGACTCTGGGATCTTCAAAGTCAGAGACTTTGGGATCACATCCCAGGACAGGCACAGATTTATCAAACATTACAAGGACTTTTGCTCCTTAGCTATCGTTTCATCTGACTTGATCTCCTCCTTCCCATTGTGGTACAGGCAACTAATCCGCACAGCACTGCTCTGCAACCCCTCCAGCTTCCCTCCAGCTCCTCAACAGCTACCAGCCTGCACAGCAGCTTCTGCCACATCCAGTCCCCAAGTTTTTCCCCTTCTGCTCCTAAAGTCCATTGCTTTGGCATGGTGTGTCTTGTGGGAAGGGAAAGGAGAATTTAAGCCCCTCTTTTATAATTCATTAGTGGCTACAGTAAGCCTGTGGGAGTTGCCCGAGGCCTGACTCCTGTGAAGGTACACTCGGGAAGGCCTTCAGGAGCAAGACTGGAGCAGCTAGCCCAGCAATCATGACAAACACAGTACTCACATTTCTATTTCCTCACATCCAAGGGACTCAGGTGGTGAAATCTGGAGCATGTTTGGTGTTAATCTCCTGTTGTAGTTGTTTAGATGTACCTGTGCTAAGGATTGTCAGGGTTGGGGAGACATAGCTGGTATGTGAAAATGTACGGCTGAAGCATCTTTCCCCCACCCGTGACTCTTTCTCTGGGGATGCTTTGCTGCCACAGCCATTTGTTCAAGATCGCTCTGCTTAACCAGCCACATGCAAGGTGTGAGAACTAGATACAAGTGCACAGGGAAGTGGAAACTGTCTCCTTTCTTAGCACTCACACCCTGTGAATTAACCCCCGTCCTGCATTACCACGAAAGACTACGAGTGTTACAGCAGTCTATTCCCTTTAGTCCTAAGAAGGACTCGTAAGCTCTGCTGTGAAATTTGCTGCTGCTGAGAGTGACTGTGTGCTGAGTGCATCATTACGTGGTTTTCTCCATTATCACCCTGTACCCCCACAGGCATCTGTCAGATCGAACTGGAGAGCTATTTGTATTAAGTACGATGCTTCATGTGGGATTGAGGGAGTATTAAAAGCTGGAGTGCTAGTGTTGTAGCATTGATAATACGTCTGAGTAGAAAAGAAATAGCTTGATTTAGAGAGTAAGGGAGGTAGCAAAAAGAGGGAAAGAAGGAAAGCGCTGGCCTAAGACGTAGGAGCCAGGGATCCATTTCTGGTCCTGCTGCTGCCCTTGTCAAATGACTTTTTACAAGTGACATCTTCTAGCACTTCCTCAGTTTTCCCTCTTTCTAATGAGAGGAACTAATAAATGCTATTGTTAGCACATATGTCATATAATAACTGTGGAGGAAAACATATCTGCGTTTGAAAGGCAGTGAAAAAAACCACTGAATTACATTTCCGTCTACAGCTAGGTGCCCTTGAAGTTTGCAATAAAAGCACACATGCAGGGAGAATGGATGTAGCTACTTCACTAATGTGCATTTTTAACATGGTAAAATTTGCAAGTTAAGCACTGAAGGGATGCTAAATCTAATGCAAAAGGCTTTACATCACATTTAAGTTGACTGAGTACAGTGTCATCACTTTAATGGCATATAAACATTCTCAAGAAATAGTTTATATTCTCAAAACAGGGACTGGAAGACTAATAAGATCCCATCTATATGGTCTTCTGAAGGTAAATGTATGTTTGGCTGAGATTACAGCAAGCCTATTTTATTTTTATTTCATATCACTTGCTTTCTGTTTTGTGTAAGTCAGAATATTATTAACATACATAAAGATAATTCTACAGGAGAGCAGTAAACAGTCAGTGGGTAAATTCATAGGTCTTCCGTCCTGCCGGTGAGCACTCATAGATCAAAATGAGCTTTGCAGGTCTGACTTTTTGCCTTGCTAGCTTCTCTTTAAATTTAGTTACATCTGTTGCATCCAAAGTCAAAATGAAACTTTGTATGGGAACAGACTGAGGTCATTAGCTGGATGCAGTCTGCATTTAGGAAAATCTAGAAGTGTTATCATTGAACTTATTGTTTGGGGCATATGCTTGTGATGAGGATTTTTATGTAATTGAGGTCTTTGTACTACTTCTAGTAAAACTGTACCCAAATCTCTTTATACCTTTATTTTTTGGGGGGAGGAGGGCCCAGGAGGTTTTCAAATTTAGGAGAAAAATTATTGAAAAAACACTTCCTCTCTGTCAAACCCGGACTTCAGGACAGCACGTTTGTGAGGAAGATGTCTAGCATGCTGTTTAAAGTAACAATATCAAATATTTTCTTGCTTTTCCTTCAAATCAAGTACAGTTGGCAATGTGTATATCAAGCTGTTTGTGGGGGGAAAAAAAAGCATCTATGTCACACATTCTACCTGTTTAGCATCACATGGTACCAGTAATGGATTGATGTGGAGAGCTTTGTTGAGTTTGCTGGTGAGGTACTTCACCAGATACTAGGTTGTGTTATCAAGGAGAGGATCTCTCTGTATGTGCCCTGTATCTAAATGAGTGCACATACCCTAATCTGAGCATCTATACACCCTATCCTAAGTGCCACTGTGAGGATAAGGACCAGATGGACATTTGCTTTTACTTAGGATGCTACTTCTTAGGAGCTCCCAATAGGAAGCTGTATCTCAGAGAGCTAATATAACTCTGGAATGCATAAGCAGAAGAACATCAGACAAGCATAGAAGAGATACTGTGTTATAACCACAGAGAAAATAATTGGGGTGGATACTCCAATGTAGTGACTATTTATGGTGCCTGGATTGCTTAAGAATTGCAGATCATCCAGAAGAGAATAATTTAAGATCTGGAAATTCTTCCTGATAAAGAGAAACCAAACCAAGTTGGTTAGTACATTTTATCTGACAAAAGGCAAATTGGGGTCTCCCTAGATGTGAGGATAGACCTTCAATATACGGGAAAAGCATCTGTAAACAGATGCAATGCAAGAAAAGTATCTACATATTTTTTAACAATATGTCTCATCAGAACAAATTATGCAGGGAACTAATGGGATTTTTAGCACTTGATATTAAATCAAGAGCAAGCATCTTTCTAGAAAAATATGCCGTAGCTTAACAGAAGTTCTAGGATTAAGGCAGAAACTAAGAAGCATAATGCAGAAATTAGTAAGTGCTTACAGTGTGCATAAAGATGGACCCGGTGATCACGACAGTCTCTTTGGATATTCAGTTGTACAAGAGTGCATAAAAGTCTGCAAAAATTACCAACTGTGGCTGGTAAGAGAATGCAAAAGGCTCACATTGTGCAAGAGTGCTACATGATACAGAACGTTTCAACTACCACTTCCCTGAAGGAGTTTTGAAATCCTTTTTCTATGTTATCTGCGGAACTGTAAAAATAGAAGAGAACCTCTGTTCCTAAATAAGCTGACATTACACACTACAGGACATGCAAAAGACAAAAGAAGGAAAACTGATGACAGAGCAAGTTATTTTCCTGACAGAAACAAGTTTATTTGCAATAATGTATCATAACTTGTTTGGATTGGTTTGGTTTTCACTTGGGATTTAAACAGCTGGAGATAATATTCCTGTTTGTTGTTGAGGTTTTGTGTGTGTGTGTTTTCTTTTCTATTTGTTTTTAGAGAAATTGCAGTTGCCTCTTGAGACAAGGAGGGATGCTATGGCAATGGAGAGATGCTTGACGATGCTAGTCAAATAGTCCCAAGTGGTTTAGATTACTGCCATGATGCAACCTGATTTCCTGCAGTGTAAGTGTACATTTTGTACTCTTTTTCTGCTGTGGGAGCTGTGCCTCATTGCCCAGGACTGTGGGAAGGTAGCTTGGGAGACCTTGTCCTCACGCTAGCTCTGCAGAAACAGTGAAAAACACTGGTGGCATTTGAAATGCTAGTATCATGCCTGCCCCTTAGGGTGCTGTTTTGCTGTTAGCGGACCAAACTTACGCTGCGTCACTGCCTAGCAGGAATTTAACACCTGACTAGCTTGGCTGTGTGGCCCAGAGTTGTTTAGGCAGGTCTGAATGACTCAGGGAGGAGATTATGGGGGTTTTTGACTTGTGACAGAGACTGGTGCCCTGAGGCTGCTGACACACCTGTCTGCAGAAGGTGACACCAGCCCTTTCCCTACTCAGGTGCCCCTTTAATCACAGCACGAGCAGGCGCTGTGTACTTGCTCACAGCCATTGATAGTAAGTCCATAAATTGGACGTGGTGCTCAGTGAAGGCTGCCTAGAGATCCCCTTTTCTGCCTGCGCAGTTATCTCAGGGGCTATGAATGCCATTTTCAGCCCTTGCACAGCTGGGTGAACTGTGTTGAAGGGACGTTGATGGCCCAGCTCCCTCCTAACACAGCTGCCCTGACAGGATTTTGCACTCCGAATCTCTTCTCATGGAGGGAGAGAGAGCCTTCAGAGGGGTGACTGCCCAGGGGGGCACTGCTCTAAAGGAGGTGTCCTATCACTGCTGGTGGGCACTGGCTGCTGGTCCCAGGTGCAAAAGTGCCTCTCATCTCCTGTGCATGGCTGTTAATCTATCACACATGACAAAATGTCCTGGTCCCACCAAAGCATGCTGGCCTCCCTTGTCATGCACAAAATCTTTTTTATGGGTAGAGGGGAAACTCACCTTGTATATAAAGCCAATAATCTGTTGCTAGTATAAATCAAATCTCAGCATTCTAATCCAAGAGTCATTAGTAAATATTACAGAAAGAGAAAGAATAACGTTCTTGCAGAAAAAGTATCAATAATGGTAACAGTTAAAATCATTATACACACACTTAGTGGTTTCTACCCCTTTTCCCCATGTTTTGCTCACCCTTCCCCTGCTCCTCTGGCTCCTAGGGTTGGTGGTTTGGCTCTGCTGGTGGCGGGGTGGGTGTTAAGGCAAGTTGTCAGCGTCTGGAGCCCTTTGCTAGAGGAATAGGATGTTCATGATGATATTTTTCTCTTCCTCACTCTGAGATCCGCTTTAGGTCCTTTTTATATGGTTGCTAACATGCTTTTAAACCTTGCTCTTTCTCTGCTGGCCTGCAAATCCATTTTACATCTGATTGTACTCTATCTCGTGCCTTTTGTGTACGTTAGGTGCTATTTGTTCTCTTTGTTGCCCTAAACCCAGTTTTGTCCAGGTCTGCATTTAACTGACCACTGGTGAATTGTTTGTACCTGTGGGGTCTCCAGTGCCAGGCTGGTACCCAGTCTTTTACAATCCCATGGCTGTACTCCTCTATACCGCATCCTGCGTCTCCGCTTCTCAAGGCCTCTGTTACCATACCAACCCTGTATTTACACCACACATTATGTTAGATTTGTAAAACCACAGCAGTACCAGACAAAGATAAATAAAAATTAAAAATATTAGCTATAGACATATGGTGAATTAGAAAATTTAGAAAAATGCCCTTTTACTAGCAATGGCAATACCCTATTACAGGCTACACGGTTACACCCTTATCCAAAATCAGGTGGTGGTGACCTTGTAGGGGGCCATGGAGCAGAGGTTTCCCAGGCTGGAGTGGCTCCTTGGTGCTGCATGGGCTGGGTGAGAAAGCAAGGGATTGCTTTGCCCACCCCCTCCGAGGGCCCAGGTCTCTGCCCGAGGGCACGGAGGAGGCAGCTTGCTGGCCAGGCTCCCTGCCAGTCCAGTGCAAGCTCTGAGAGGTTTGTGGCCTCCAACGTACAGCATTCTGCGGCACGGATAGGGGAGTTACAGCCTGGCAATGGGGCTAAATAGTGTTGGTTAAGAAAGATCTGATGCAGTGAGGTGCAAAGCACCGTAGGTAGCTGCACAGCCTGAGCATGCTCCTGCTGAGGTGCAGCAGCATTTACAACTGGTTTGTAGCACCTTGGTCATGAAACTCAACCTTCCTTCTAGTGTTGCTACCAAATGCAGCACAGGCATAGTCAGTGAGGTATGATTCAACCCACATTTGTATATTTTTTCTTGCATGTAGTATTCAAATAGTTGATTTGTAAATACCCATGCTTTGAAATTATCGACACCAGCATCTGGAGCTAATGAGTGAAGCGACACTTGTGGTCCAGAAACATGAAGTTTCCCTGTATTCTAACTGCACAAAGTAATTTGCTGTTGAATTGGTTAGCCAGTGGTCATTTTCTAGTACCTCATTTCGTAGGACTATTTCAGGTAGTATTTTCTAATATTCAGAAACTGAGAAATAACACTGACTTGTGATCTTGTTTCCCTGATGCTGACTGCACTCTGCAGTGCGCTTGTCTAGCCGTACTAATCTACTATATCTGCAACAAAAAGGTTTCAAAAGTGGTTATTGTAGCCAAACTTGTCTGTATAGTAATGAATTCATGGTGTCTCACAGTCCTGGTAGCATTCAAGATTTTCAGCTAGATTCATGAACTTAGTCAGTCAGTTTCTCATTCTGCTTTAAACCACTTCAGTCAGCATTATGTGCTTTAAGTATGTGCTTTAAATAGAAGAGCCGAGCAAGAGACAAAGGAAAGTTGGAAAATACTTGGGCAGAAGCAAGCCCTAGATAACAAACAAGAGGTGGCAGCCAGGAGGCAAAATCTTGTTTTGGAGGTGGTATCCAGTGTGAGAAAAACTCAGAAAGGACATCAGGAGCAATAGTATTTGTGCATACTCCCCTTTCCTTGCCAGACCTTGGCTGGAGTCTTGAGCTTCTTGGCAAACCCAGGGTCAGAACCAGGAGTAGGAATGTTTCACCAGTCTTCAGCTCAGTGGTCTCTGTTCAAGGTCCATTTAAGTCAATTGGTCCAGCGAAACTCTTTGAGATACTACAGCTTGTCTTGAAAATTATCTTCTCAGGTGTTGTTTATCTCTAAGGTGATCAATTTTGAAGCAACAAGTGTAATTATGTGTATGAATAACCCATATCATTATAGAGATAGGGCAGGAAAGAGAGCGTGGGGTCAGATAAGCCAGGAGGATGAGGGGTTTGTGAGACACAAGGAGGAACAGGGAGATATCTTTATCCAGAGCCCAATGAAACCTCCATGTCTCCTCCTGGCCTACGAGCCCAGTCCTCCAAAGTTCATACTGGTTCCCATCAGCTTCCCAAAGCCCACCTGACCTCTCCCATCACCTTTCCTTATCATCAGCTCCTACCCCACAGAACTGAAAGTGGAGTTTTGCTCGCTAGGAGAGTGTGAGCTGGTGCTGAAGTCTGGTCAGAAATTGCTTCAGAAAGCAGGTCTGGCTTGAGTGGGCTGTGGATACAGTGCTTACCACAGCCACGCAGTGGCCTTACCACTCACTGTCCAGTGTTCACCTCAGTTGACTCAAGTGTCTGGTGCTGCAAAACTATGGCCAATAGAGAGGCAATGCCATCACAGCCATAAGACAGGTAATTTCATCTCTGCATACCTCTTCCCCATGTACCTTTATCCTCTGTCTTTTTTTCCTCTCCAAGGCTGACCATGCTGTCTTGAAGTTTTTTCTCTACTTCCAAATGGCAAGAGCATTTCCAATGAGCATTCTTCCTGGATGTCCATTTGTCTGGAATAGTTTATCACTCTGGATTAAACATTCAATGTATGTTTGTGAAAACACCTCTGAGCCAGGATTTCTCTGGTTTTAGAAACTAGTTTACACTCCAGCATTTCTTATTAAAAGTGTCTGCATTTACCGGGATAAAATACAAACCTCTCCCCCCTTTTTCAGGATCAGGCATCCATCACAGCTGTCTTCCTTAGGAAACCCTAGCACAGCCCCTCACAGCAGCACACCTCCTTTTCTGTGGCATAAGTGGCATTCTGGCACCAGCTATCCATGGCAACAAGAAGTTTGGTCTGCCTATAGAGATCATCTTCTTTTAATTAAAAAAAGATACAACTGTTGCTTAAGCTTTTCCTGTGACCTGTGCTTCTCCTTCTGGCTCTAGGAAATGAAAATATGAATGGACTGGTCACTCTTTGAAAGTTGTTCTTCCTCAACCTCACAAACACATGATAGCTCTTGAGAATAAGAATCTTTTTCTGAGGCAGAGCAGAAAAATTAACATTAGCAGAATAAGTACGGTTCAACAACAGGAAAATATGGAAATGAAATTGATAGAGGCACCCAACACATTTAACATCAGAGTAGCTTCACCGAAAGGCATAGGCTGCCAAATTCCTGTGCTCTGGTGACTGTGATTTGTTTCTTATTGTTCCAGAACAAACATGGCATTTCTGGAAAGCAGCATACCCTTTGTGTAGAACTACAGGAAAATAACATAATTCATACTGAGCAGTGTCTGTTTTCCATCTTCACTCCTGTGAAAGAAGCAGAGATTTCTGTTCTTGCAGGGACGTTGTTACAAAATTGTTTGAGAGCCAGCTGAAGCATTTGAAAAAACTGCCAGCTGTTCATTACGACTTCTCATCTGGATGTTGCTCCCCACAGAGCTGAGCTGCTGAAACAGATCTGATGGGTGTTCCCTACATCATAAAACTGGACATGTTAGTGCAAGCTTCGACAGCGGTTTCAACTAAGCAAGCTGAATTTCTCCAGGAGCAGATTGGGGGTGTTCATACAACCCATCAGTGTTTTGCTTCTGGAACTGGGTATTACATCTGAGTGAGGGTCAATCAAACAACTTACCTTTAAAGCTTCATTCAGTGTGGGTGTTGGGATCAGCTTTTGCACCCTTTGTCATGAATGAGGAAATTTTGTTTAAAGGCTGTTTGGTTCTGGCTCTTCTGTTGTTGAGAACAGCCAGAGATTTCACTAAGAAATACAAAAGCTGAGGGTGCAGAGAACAACTGAGATTTCTGCGTAAGCTTTGGCCTCTGCCTGGTCCTCCTTCTATTCTACACCCAGGTTTCACATGCTCATGCTCTGAGAAACAGTGCAGTAGGGCCATTGTAGCCTGGCTGGCCATGGATCTGCATCTTCTCCGGTGTCTAATAAGGCATTTCCTGCAACTGGAGCAGTCAGAATGTGTATGTGTGCGCATCTCTCCCTTTTCTCCAATTTCTGATGGGTAGCAAGGGTGGAGCCTGCACCGCAACTTTCCTTTCAGCAGGAGCTAGAATCTCTCTCTTTCTTCTATCTCTGGCTTTTTATTTTAATGATATTTGTAAGAATTCAGATGGTATTTAATTGAAATTGTCCAATTCATTCGAAAGTTATTGGAAGGGAGGATGGCCAGTCATGCAGAAGTACACAAGGGGGGGCCACTCATGCGTGCACATACCTACCCAACCCCCCCCAAATGGAAATGAGGCTATAAATAATTTTTGTTTTATCTGCAAACTGTATTTGCAGCTATCACAACAATTTCAAGAGAAAAAAATAAACAAACACAAGCGTATGGGCAAAAATACAGCCGTTTTTCTTTGCTGATCACGAGTTCTGTGGCAAACCCAGAAATCAGTGCTAATATAAAAGATAAACATCCATTTAACCTTTTGTTGTTGTTGTTCTGCTCATCTGGCATAAATTAAAAAAAAAAAATAAATCTTTTGGGGGCTGTGATTGTTTTAACCTGCCAGTAACCCCCTTGAGTTCATCAGAGCAAAAGAGAGCGAAAGCCTGTTTATTGTCCAGCAGGCACCTACACATGTTGTAAGCGAAGTTCCATCTGGTCAAAACATCCTGGATCATCTGGGTAACAGCCAGGCTTCATTTGTTTCATGTCCCAGACAGCATGGAGGCAGCCGAATAGGAATATTTAAATGACTGACCAACCGCAACCGAATTTGCCCCTGAGGATTCGTCTAATAATGGCTCCTCGCTATGGAGCAGTAGTGGCTCTGTGAGTTGTTTTCTTTTTTAAATGACTCAAGCTGGGCTCCGCAGAATGATTTAGCCTTTTTATTAGGAGCTGACAATTTACTGGAGACACAGTCTGGCTCTTACCTTGGGAGATCTGGAGGTGGATGTTGGCTGTGCCTGAAATTCTTCCTGAAACATGCTTGTAAGCAAAAACCCGAAGAAACCCAGCCTGCGTAACACAGCTGTTATTCTGGGCTTGACAGGGTGCTTGTACAGGGTGTGTTTCACACCTATGTGGAGGGCGCGTAAAGTGCTACCATATCAGAATTTTCCAGGCATTTTAAATCACTCACACCTGTTTTGCACGAGGGCAAAAGAGAGAGAAAGCGGATGCACCACTTAGTTCTGCTTAACCTGTGACCTGAGCACCTCTGAGAGACTTTTGGTGGCCGCCACTGCCATCGTGATGGCAGCGGCGGATGGGCAGGGACCCCCAGGGAAGCACTGCCTCTGCTGCCAGAGCTTCCCCAGCTCCCCAGGCTGGGCAGGAGCAGCTCGCCGCTGGCGGTGCTGCCTGCAGCCCCAGTGGGATGTCCTGCTGCCAGATGTATGCTGCCTTAGAAAACGCTGTTCTGCAGATCTAGAGGTGCTTGCTGGCCTATGAAAGGGTGGCAGGCAGCTGCCTAACGCAAACACGGGCATCTCAGTAACAAAGGTTGACGAAGGCGGTGCTTGCTAGGTGACTAATACCCTTCTCCTGCGGCTAGGAGGATATGCAAATGCCAACGTGCTGCATGAAGAGTAATAAGTGCTTCCAAAAATTCAGTCTGTCTATAAATACTTTATTGGTGGTGCCCAAAGAAGCCTTTTTAAGCACAGCAAACCTTCTGAAGTTCTGTAGGTGGCTCACTGCTTGTTTACAATAACAAACTTATTCAATGAGTGATATGGAGAAGTACCTGAATTTATCTTCAGAGGTGGCTGTGAGACATACTCCTTTCTGCTTTAAAATGTGGGCATCTTCTATAAAGAAGTCATTCATGTGAGATCCTGGAGTAAAAATTATCCAGGAAAAATGGCTGAGATACCACAGTAACACCTATAGGGATGGTGCATGGGCCATTCCTTTCAAAAAAAGTCAGGAAGAAAGTATCTAGATGAATTACAGGGGCAAATTCTTACACAATTTGCAGTTAGTTGCTGCAGAGGCCATACAGTATTTTGGGGATTTCACTCATCCCACAGCTGGGCATACCTGTGCCTACCTCCTCCCGTGGCCAGTCCTGGTGTGGCCAGCAGGGCCACCCAGCAACAGAGTAAGACAGGATTAAAAGTTCAGAAGACTAGATTTCAGACCTTTTATGTCTGTATCTGTATGCGCACGTGTGTGTGTGTATATCTCTCTCTCTCTATATATATATCTATATCTCCTGTACCTAAAAGTTCTGACGCAGGCATGCAGATAAACCTCTTTCTTCAGATGCGTAAGGTCAATAAAACCCGTGCCGTTACTCACCGGATAAAGCAACGCCCGAGCCTGAGGAGGCAGTAAATGGTGAAGTTTCGTTCCTTCTGACCAAACCGCCCCACGGTAACCTTCCCTTTCCCGGGCACGGCAATAGCTCTGCAAATCCGCTTGGAGTCACTGTAACACAGCGGCCGGGGCGGGCCGGGCCGGGCCGGGCGGAGGGGGCGGCGGGGGCGGCGGGGGCACGGCCCGGCGGAGGCTGCCCGGCCCCGGGCTTGGCCCCTGCATCGCGCAAGGGCGCTTTTGTGTACAGCCCAGGACTGCCTTGCCCGCCTTAGTAAGAAAGAATTGACCCTTCTCTTTTAGGTTGGTGTGAGGTGATGCGCTTGAGTTTAAGAAGCAGATGCTGGCGTGGCGTGTTTCGCCAGATAGTTGAGGAATACCTTTATGCTTTGCAAAGCGGCGTAAAAGCAAAGGGCTGATTTGTTAGAAAAACCAGAAAATCGTTTCGTATCTGCTTGTGCACTTAGGTATGTGCTCGTGTGAGGTGCGCGGTCCCGTTGCAGGGATGGGGTTGCTCATGCACCCGCACGTGTCTGTGGACGCCTGCTCCTGCGGGGCTGGAAGCTTTGGGAGAGAAGGAAACGCAACTGGGGAAAAAAGCAGCTCTCAGTCAGTGTCAGATGAAGACTGCAAAAATGGACAAGAGACTGACAGAGCACAGCTACTGAGAAAAGTAGCGGCCTCAGGTTGTAAGCTATGAAGAGCGAATGGTGTATTTTATTTGAAGAATTTTATTTTAAAACTTCCACCTTTTTTTCCACTGCTGTTATACAGAAAGTCTCACAAATGCTGCAATGGTTAAGAGAGATTAAAACATGAAGAATTTTATACGCCGGTCTCATGTTGATACAAAGTATTTTTAGCACACTATTTAACAAGATGACACGCTATATAACAAGCCAACATTAAAAAAAGTAATTTACAATGGTGCAGTTGGCAGAGAGGTAAAAAAGCATTCTAGCTGTAAGCAGCAGTATTAAAAGTCTATTAAATGATTACCTTACAGTTTCAGTGACTAATGATGACTTGAACGGACATGAATCTGTTTCAGTTTTGTAAAGAAATCGTGTGTGTATTTCAGAGATGGGATGATTTTCCCTGGGCAGGAACAGCACAGTTATGTCTGTGAAATATTCTGCTATCCCCTGTCCCTTCTCCACATTATCATTTACAATCCAGATATTTAGACCATGCTGAAGTATCGAATGAGATGTTTACGGTACCACTGCTGTCCTAGCTGCTATGTCTCTTTTTGTCTCCAGCATTCTAATTTCAAGGGTGACGTATTTGCTTCGAACAATATCCTAAGCCACCAGACAAATGCATACTGAGTTTGTTTAACGAAGGATCGAACCAGAATGCAGAACTGATGCTGAGCAGGCTGCGGTCGCAAGCTGCAATTCTCTGGGCAATTCCAGAGAGGCTGTGGCAATTGGTATTTAATAGCATTTGTCGGAAGGGTGAACGTGGTGTAAAATGCTGAATAGGAAGGAAGCTACTGCTACTAGCCTATTCATGGCAAGAGGTATTTTGAAACTAACTTAAAAAATACACATCAGCCCTCGTCATTCTGAATAGACATTAAATGTATTTCTGCATAAGACTGATGACAAGTATAAAATAATAACAAAAGAATCATTTAACTCACCAAAAACCAAAATACTTTTTAACAATAATCATCACATAATTGTATCCTTGCATATATTTACTTTTCAGATGAACATTAGTTTATGTTTAGGAGTGATTCATTTATTTGAAATTGTTTTCAACACTGAAGTTTTAATGATTGTCATAACACTGATCTTGTCAGCAGAATATGCTGAAAGAAACCAGAGGATTCTGTCTTAAATATTTCTATAAATGTGCTTACTTACCACAGAATAGGACACCAATATTTTGCAGTGTTCCAAGTGTAAAACAGCCTGCGGTGCTGTACAGGAGGACATCAAAATGGAGACTTCCACAGCTTCTGGAGGAATCTGAAAACCTTTCCCACATAACTATTCAGAAAAAATGCTATGTTTTGCTCCTGCCTGGGTAGGATCTCAATCCAGCTCCCATAGACCTGAGTCTTAAGAATGCTAGTGGTAATATTTAATTATATCAATTTTTTCCTTCAGCTACTTACTTGACCTGAATTATGCTTTCCATCTGAAGCCTAATTTGTCTCTGCTGAATGGCATAATTTCCACTATCTGTATAATTAAAAATGAACAAATGCACACTTAGAGTTTCCACTGTGGCAAATGACACATTTCATTTGGTTTATTTACCTTCATCCTGCCTGCTCACTCCAGCCCCAGTTTACATGCTATCTATTTCTACAGCAAGCCGCCTTCTGATAAATTACATATATGGAGGTGGTATATAGTATTTGTGACTTGCTTTAGACTTTTGTGGATTTCATAATCAGCCTGAACGCAGAGTAGTTGAAGAAACTGAAATATTCCCAAGAAATACGGGTCCAAGCAAATGCAGACATTTTCAATTTGAGCATTTTAAAAATGAAGATAAACCCTTCAATAAACTTCCATAAATGTGCAGTCACTTTTCCAAGAAGTGCTGTTGCAGAAACTATATTAACTGTAATTTAGGATTGTTTATACTATAAATGTGGTCATTTGGCTCTTTTTAGCAAGTGGTGACAGCTTAAAATTATCCAAATGAACTGTATCGCAGCATTTTTCAAGGTAATTGTTGCACTAATTTTTTTATTTGCTAGATAGAAAGTACTCGATGTTCAATAAAACACAACTTCAAGGAATTAATGAATTGGTGAGTACTATAAATACATAAAACCTTCTGTTTAAAATCATCAGAAGCACTCTCTGACCTGGAAGGCGAAGAGCTAGGTCAGGTAAATTTTGCTGTATGCTGCCGATACCTATTGCGCCATGGAGGAGTCTTCAGCGCAAAGCCTGGAGTCTAGTAGCTGGCAGTGAAACCGCCCCAAATCCCAGGCAATTATGTTTTGCTCTTGTTTCTTGGTACTTCCTGGGTTAAACCACTGACATTAATTTGACCTGAAAATTGCTACTAGATTTTAGGGGACATTTGAGGTGTTAATAATTCAATAAAGGGCAACCAATTCCTTGTGTTACAGTCCCTAGCAGAAACTTTCAGGAGCTTTTAAAGCTAAATATGCAACACCCACCCAGGACATTCCCCCGGGGCACCTCTGGGGTGATCACTGAGCTGCTCTGCAGCAATAGGGCTGCTCCCTCCTCTCTGCAAGGAGAAGAGCACCTCAGGTGACCCCTTCCTGGAAGCAGAAGGAGGATTAATTAATTAAGAATTGGGAAGTGTCCCAAAAGGGTGAGAACTCTGCTGTTGGCTTTTCATGGCCCTATGAGAATGGAGGAGACTGAAACGCAGCCCAGGGAGCCCCAGGAAAGGGCAGGTCTGTGGATGCTCATGGAGATGTGCCACTGGCTCCTAGCCGGTCCTCCCTGCCCACTTTTGGCTCACTCGGCATTGCCACAGAGGGAGGAGACCTGATCCTGGAGCAGGCACAGGGTCTGGTGGCCGTCCAATGTGGCCTCTCACCAGGGACCCTCCAGCCCAGAGAACATCCTTGGGGTTCAGAGGAGCAAGCGTGTCTTGAATTTGGCAGAGGATGGATGTGTCCTGAGGAGGACAGCTGTCGTGTTTTAACCCTAGCCGGCACCTAAGCACCACACAGCCACTCGCTCACTCCCCCTGCCCCAGTGGGATGGGGGAGAGAATCGGAAGAGTGAAAGTAAGAAAACTTGTGGATTGAGATAAAGACAGTTTGATAGGTAAAGCAAAAGCTGCATGCACAAGCAAAGCAAAACAAGGAATTCCTTCACTCCTTCCCATAGGCAGGCAGGTGTTCAGCCATCTCCAGGAAAGCAGGGCTCCATCATGTGTAACAGTTACTTGGGAAGACAAAACACCATCATTCCAAACTTCCCCCCCTTCCTTCTTCTCCCAGCTTTATAAGCTGAGCATGATGTCATACGGTATGGAATATCCCTTTGGTCAGTGGGGGTCAGCTGTCCCAGCCGTGTCCCCTCCCATCTTCTTGTGCACCCCCAGCCTACTCGCTGGTGGGGTGGGGTGAGGAGCAGAAAAGGCCTTGACTCTGTGTAAGCACTGCTCAGCAGTAACTAAAACATCCCTGTGTTATCAATGCTGTTCCCAACACAAATCCAAGACATAGCCTCATACTGACTACTATGAAGAAAATTAACTCTATCCCAGCCAAAACCAGCACACCAACATTGTCGTGGCATTGCTAGAACATCTGCTCTGGCTATTGCTTTGTGGTGTACAATGCATGAAGCAGGAATTACATTGCTCCCCTCCACCCCGGTTTGTAAAGTATTAACGATAGGTTCATTTGCATGGAAATCTCATGGTGCTTCTCCATGTTGAGCCACTCAGAAAGGACAGGCTGGGCTTTAGGATGGTGGAACAAAAGCCACCTGAGCCCATCAAAGCACAGGGCAAACCCCCGCTTTGCTAGGGAATTTGTCCTTGTGCCTTAGCCCCTCAGCGTTGTTGTTATTATACTTGCGTTGGACCGAGAGTCCAGTTTTACACCATCTAGCAGCAGGGCTGCACTTTGCCAAAGGCCCTTCAGAAAGCAGACTGACCCATTCACCCATTCGCCCAGCAGGAGTAGATTAAGCTCACCGCGTGAAGATTTGGAGATTGGTCTCCCAGGGCCTAAGCAACCACCATAACCTGTGACTGCAGAGACAACAGCCCTGGCAGCGGTGGGAATAGTCACACTTCTGACAGAGAAACATCAGGGAGATTTTTCTCCCAAAAGACATGTATTTTGCTTTGATTGTCCTAACTTTAAAAATATTTCCTCACATATTTGGGGGCTTTTGTGGAAAAAAATGAGAGAAAATGAGAAAAAATGAGAAAATTGAAAATTACCTCTAACAGACAAATTGAAATTTGTAACTGGTAGGAAAGTATTTACAGTCTTCAGGTGAAAACTAACCTGGTGGATGTTGGGTTTTTCTAGTGTCTGCTTTATTTGCTTTCCAGGTTTTTAAAATTCTAATAATGATAATGATCTTGATAATCTTCTGTGAAAAAGATGACTCCTGCAGAGATTTTCAGTTAAATAAAACCAGTAAAAAATTTTCTACTCATCTATCTTAAGAAATTAAAGCAACAATATAGATAGTTTATCTTTGGTAGCTCAAATTGTTAAAAGTGCTAAAGCCCCTGGACTTGTTATCTCTACATAAAAGTAATTTAAGGGCCAAAAATGTTATTTATATTGCCACATGACAAAACGAAAGCTCTTCAGACCAAGGCTCGCTCTTGCCAGCTCTAGCGTGAGATTGCTTCTTCTACCTTATATATGTGTATTGGCATGCATTACAAGTACTAGGCTGCCATATAGATTCACAAACTCACATGATGATTATAAAGCCTGTGTCCCTCTTCAGTCTCTGGCAGCTGGGGTGCCCTTCCTCACTCCGCAGTCCTCATTCCCAGCGCTGCCAGTTGCTGTGACATTAATGCTTCTCTTCAAAACCCTCACCCTGCGACCATGTGAGCACGGCAAAGCCTCAGCTGCCCCTTCAAAATGAGATGGGATTTTCTTGGCTGCAGAGGTGGTGAAAAGAAGCTGGAGAAGTTGACCCCTAAGTTCTGCCCACCAAAAAACCTCCTGGAGATGTCATGGACTTTAAATGAAGCTCATAATATTGCTCATTTTTAAGCATTTGGAAACATGCATTATGGTTTGTTTTGTCTTATTTTGGTTTTTCCCAACAGTCAGTGGCCCAGGGTTCTTCTTTATTAAGATGCTGAGGACTCAAATGTTTGCTAATGAACTATTTCTGTCTTTGCTTGGGATCAGTCTGACAGCTTCGTTCGCACCTGCCTGGTACCATAAACTCTTTCATTGCTTTCTGTTATTCACCAGCGTGAGAGGTGAGGCAGATATTTTGCAGTTCTTAGTGTTTATTCATAAATATCTGACAGGCTGTCCCCTGCCTTTTCACCTGCAGATCCCAAAAACATTTTATGGAGTCCAAACCCTAACTTATCATAGATATTAGTAAATAGAAATCTCTGTCATTGGGGGGGGAAGGGGGAGAAGAAAAACAGTGAAAACACCAGAGAAGGGAGGTTAAAAGTTCTGCAGATAACCTTTTCTGTTAGCACTGTGAGTATGAACACTACAGTAACTTGCTGACCTTCTTATTTTATATATCTTCCTGTAAGCCTTCACAATCAAACCTGGCAGAGACCAGCAGCCAAAGCAATTGGTTTCAGTCTGGTCTTCTGGGCAGGCTGGGCAAAGGTGGCTGTCTGGGAGAGCACCCTTGGGAAGTTTTTTTAATTGGACTGTGACTGCATAAAGAGAAAGCACATTCCCAGTAGTGCCAATGAATTGTAGCACCACTAAACAGTGATAAAACTGACTTCGGCAGTTCTGATGTTGAATAACACCAAAGGCACGGAAAGACAGTTTTCAATATCTTGTCCTTCCCTACTGATCTGAAAGAGAAGAGGGGAGCATTAGAATGGCCATTGATCCTGCAGGGAAAGGAAAAACCTCAGCTTCCTGTCAAAAGCCCCAGAAAGCTGGGGTTTTTTGCTTTATGCCATTTCATACATTTTTGCTGCAGGGTAGGCTGAGCACTATTCCCGTTTCATTGCCTGGGATAGGAGTTGTTAAGTATCATGTTCCACATAGCTGTGCACTGAGTGAGTCCTCACGCTGAGCTGGGAGCAGATCCTATGGCTGGGGGTTGATATCTCCAGGGGCTGGGAGAAAGCGGGGGCAGGCTGAGTCATTCCCTGTCTCCTCGTCCTCCTGGTTGCGTCTCCTGCTCGGGTTCCTTTCAGCCTTATTCATGAGCAGATCACTGAGGGACGGGGATGGGGAAAGTTATTTGCATTCCAACATTACATTTAAAAGCTATAAATTACTGGCAACTATAAACAATCTCCCTGCTGACGGCACCGCTCATAAAAATCTGGGTTTGCGTATGTGTTGCCTTCGCATGTGTGTGCGCATATTCAGCCTCGTGGGATTTTTGTCCTGGTTATGACAATGGTATTAATTCTTCTGGGCTCTGAATGCAATGCCTGATGCAACGAACATTTTTGCTGCTTTTTCTGGTTTGACGTAGGTCCAGCTGAAAAGCAGAGTCATTCTCACTGCTTTGAGTGAAGTTTCAGCTTTAAACTGGGAGAAAAGGTTGTGGAGACCTTGGCTAAAAGCTAGACAAATGGCAAAAATGCTTTTGAGCCAGTGATATTTACTGTAGCCAGAAGGTTGCACACTCCAAATTACTGCTGAAGAGGAAAAAGTGTTAGGCAGAGGGAAGAAGGAGGAGGAAGGCAAAAACATAATGTTTGCTACATGTCCACAATCTGACTACTGAGTTCTTGGGAGTGGGGTTTGTGAATGAAGGGAAAACTGCTCCATTTCTGTCACTGCTCTGCCCCAGCCTAAAGATGCGAATGTGAGAGTAAACTGAGAGTGGTGATGACGAGAGGTCTGTATCTCTGCTCACTCCGTTTCTGCAGCAAGCAAAAAAAAAAAAGATAAATCCATTGCTGCTGCAACAGACTGAGCATCATCTGCATACATCGAGAGAGGGCTGTGTATGCTGGGGTGGCCTGACTGACGACCAGGGAAGGAGGAGCGTTGCAGCCCACCATTTCATAACCAGACAGGGAAAGGCAAGAGCGCTGCGAGTGCACTGGAGGCGTTCATGGCAAGAGCCGCAGCCTAGAAGAGGAATGAGGAATAGCTGTGGTCTGGGACCTTTTTTCCCTGCAGTTTCAGCTAAGTGTGGTTAAAACTTCCTGTAGAAAAAACACACATAAAACCCTGTCGGGCCAAGGTCACGTGGTAAGGACGGAATTCTGCTATGAATAACACAATTTCCAAGCAGGGTTAGTATTTTCAGCCTCCAAATAAGAAGACCCTTTCTGTCTCCAGCTGACGTTAGGTACAGTGTCGTGGCTCCTCTGCTTCAGTGGCATGTCCCGCGTGGGAAGACGGAGCATGCGTGACAGGTCCTAGCACTCGTGTCCCAGCTAACAGGCAGATTGCTAGTGAAAAGCCACCCAGGAACTGGTGCCAATGCTGGACTAGAAAGGGTGTCCCCATCACACCTTTGGAGCACCTCAGAAAGAAGTAGGGCCCAGGCGTGGAGATGGGAAAAACGAAGAGGTGGAGAGAAAGGGTGAAGGAGGTGGGGAGAGCACGTGCTGCCAGCAAAGTGCTGGAGAAAAGGGTTTCCTGTACACTGGTCACTCTTTAAACGCAGGGCATCACCCTTCATCTGTGCCCTGGTACCCTCTAAGGAGAGGATGGGCAGGAATTGCACGTGTTGTCTCACAGGCTATTTGGAGATGTGGTTTTTTTCCCTGTATCTTGCTCTCACATGGCCCAGTAGCAACATTTGTCAGGTAATTTTCCATGCTTGCATTGGGCAGCTAAACCTGGAGCAGGAGGCATGGTGGCATCATGGCTGGTGCTGTTTGCTGGACACCCATCAGCTTCTCTCCAAAGAAGGAGGTATTGGCTGGCTGGCCCACCTCCCCGGGAAAGGCAGGGCTTTCCTTACCACGCAGGCTATGCTGAGGCCCAGGTAATTCATCTCATCGCAAGCCAAAATTTGGCCTGTATTAGCTCAGGGCAGTTTCAGGGCTAATTTCACTGGCAAAAAAAAAAAAAAAAACACCTCTGTTTGGATTTGTGATGGTTTGGGGTAGCAGCACGACAGGAGCATGAGCTTGGACACTGGGAATCTCCAAGTGGAAGCTACAGTTCATAGAGGATTTCCTCTCTGTATCCCTTCAGCCCTACAGGCCATTACTGGAGGAAAGCAACAAAGTGAAAGTCAAGTGAGCAAAAGTAAGCCAGGCCTGTACTCGGGTGTCTGCCTTCCACACGGCTCTGTGGTCTCTTCCTGAGATCACCCGCTGCCATGCTGCTGCTCTTCACATCTACCCACAACATCAGACCAAGTCTCCAGCGGGGTTATCAAGGTCTGATCTCGCAACGTTGTGTGTGCTGGCAGATAAATGTCCCTACACAGATGTGTGGCTGAAGGGGATGCTGGCGAGGAGTGTACGATGCTCTGGTGGCTCCCATGCCAGGTGGAAGGGGCTGGTTAAAAACCTGAAACATCAGAAGCGGGTCCTGGCCGGCCCTTTGCGGGCGGCGAGGGGGAGAGAGCAGGCCCTATAGATCTCCATGAGAAGCGCCATTCGCTCGGCAGGGAGAGCGGAGCAGGCTACGCCTGCGGTTCGCATCTCTTTGTCAATGGCATCCAGCCCCTGGCCTTGGGAACTGACTGGCGGCAGTTTGCAAATGTATGTGCTTGGCTGGGAGCCTGCCGTTCCCTTTGTCCCGGCGGCACAGGGGGGCTAATAGGGAAGCCGGAGCGTGTCATCCCCGACTGCCAGAGCTTCCAAGCAGTAACATGACGGGCAACTTTTCAGACAATATCCAACATGAACATTCAAGGCTGAGCCTATTCTTCTTCTAGACACTGGTACTGACTGATTCCACATGCTGTTTTCCAGACTCTGTTGCCGTAACAAGCTCCAGTCCTGAATATGGACTGTCCTCCCAGGGAAAAGTCCCATCGAATTCGAAAGGGTCAAAACCGTTTGGGATCGTTAAAAGCTGAACATCTCTGAACATCGTGTATAATGCTGTAGACGTAAAGAAACAAAGTATTTGTACAGAGTTTTGTATAACATACACAAAATTACCTGTATTTGCTCCACTCTGCTTTGCACACCCCGCTCCTCGTGCTTACATGCAACTTGCATGGACGTGTATGCAATTAAACTGTGCTCTGCTGCACCATGTTTTGAGGTGAAATAATTACAAGTTAAGAGAGCGTTTGAGATGGGAGTGATAATGGCAGAGGAAACATGCACCTTCTTTTCACTCACAGCAAAATCTGAATCAGGTGGCTGTAGTGAAAAATTTTTCGGAGCTTCCACTGAACTTCAAGCTTAAGGTGAGAAATTTTGTTTTTCTGGAAGGCTAATTCTTCTGGGATTTGCTAATGGGCAAAGGCAATTAGTAGAGAGACCTTGTGCTTCCCAGATTTGATGCTGGATCCCACTGCTTCCAGGTATTTGAGCTTCAGTGTCTCCCCTGCCTGCTGCTGTCATCGCTCCTCTTCCAAACCGCGTGCTGATGATTACATGTCATGAAAGGAAGGCAAATGGAAACATTCATAAAGACACAGGGGGGTTGGAGACTTACGGATGAGCTACATTTAGACTTACATCTAGTCTTCTGATGAGTGCACAACTGCCACGGGTGACCTGATCCAGTGCTGGTGATGGTCCTGCTTTGAGTGGGGGACTGGACAACATGACCTCCAGGGATCCCTTCCAACCAGCATTGCTCCAGTCTGTGAGTCGATGATACTTGACCTGGTAGAAGTATCTGCTGCCTACATTTGCAATAAGATGCAATTCCCTTAAACCAGCAGACAGTACTTGCAAATAGCTCAGAAGTTCTGCTGAGTTTGGTGCTTTCTTACCACTTCTTTCCTTATTGCCAAATGCTAAACATAAAAGCATCCCAGAACAATTTATAGCTAAAAGGCTCAGTCAGCTGGGAGTGCTTTCTCCAGCACTGCCCCTCAGCCTCCTGAAATGGCTCCAGAGGAGACTAGCCTGGATTTCACCATTGCTTCTCTGGAAAAAAGCTGCAATCTCATATCCCTGTCTGCAAATGCTGTCAGGTGACTGTGAAAGACAGACGTTTTTCAGTACTGCAGTTACAGCTCTGATTTCTCCTGCCAGAAACACAGTAGTGGCAACATTTGATTTGCAAATCTGGCATACAGGCATCAGCCTGGTTGAAAACAATCAACAGAAGCCATCTCCTCAGTGCAAGTAAATATATTGACATGTGTTGACAATAAACTGATTTTGTGCACTTTTGGAAAGGCAGACGGCAGCTCACATGTTTTAACTGCTTAGTTCCTCTAAAGCAGTATGCAGAAAAATATCTTTCATAGGCTATATAAGGCAATTCGTCTTTCGTATCTCTGGAGCAGTCGTGATGTCCTCTAATTACAAGAATATGATTTTTACAGAGCATTCATGCTGGATTGAGCATGATAATAATATGTTAAAAAGTATGTATAAAGCATATGTTTTAGGATACGTGATGGAGTTAGGGTTGTTAAATAATAATTTTTATCCTGTTAAAATATATAAAAGTATTAGTAAAGGCTTAGAAACAATTTGCTCTCTTTGTTTTGACTCTAATGAATTTGTTCCTTGCTGAATGATTAAACGGCATAAACGCCCTTCCACTATTGTCAATAATCAAGAAATACGTGGCTTTGCAATAACTGAGGCCCCGAACCAGTGAGGCCCTAAATCTTGCATTTAATTATTGCTTTGAGGCAGGCTGGCGGGCAGGCAGGCACCGCGGCACGGCACTGTATTCGGCTGGCAGCCCAGGCTGGTGGGAAGTGCCCCCTGTGCCCGGCACTGCCGGCAAGCTCCAGTTGGGTAGCCCTGGCAGCAGGGCTGAGCCACTTGCCCTCAGGAGCCAGACCCCCAAGCCCTCACTCCTGGGGTGGTGTCACTGCCCGAACTGCCATAAGGGGCCATGCACCCCCCAGGGGCCATGCAGAACCCCCCCAGCGCGAGCACAGGCGCAGCCCCAGGGGAGATGCCAGCATTGCCCAGGGTGTGCATGGAGCCAGTGCGGGGGGGGTGAGCAAGGCTGGGCATCAAAACACCCCGCTTTTTCTCAGGGATGTTTTCAGACTGCAACCTGGCAGCAGCCTGCTGAAGGGGGAGCCGCCTCGTTACAATCACAAAAAGACCAGCAAAAAATAATGATGATGATGATGATGATGATGATAATAATAATAATAATTATAATAATAAAATAATAATACGGTCTAGTACTTCTCATCACTAGATCCCAAACTGAGTGTCCACCCAAATGCCAACCTCCGTGAAGGATTGTCTTGCTGCCTTGAGGAATCAAAGAAAGAGCTACCGACCTGCCTGGCAGATTTAGGAAGCAGACCCTGAGAGAGTGGCTTGTGCTTGGCAGGTTTTCTGGTAAAGAGCTGAACAAGAAAAGGCTGCTGGATCCTGCCCAGGTCTCTGCTGGAGTTTCAGGGGCTGCTGTGGCCCTCCCAGGGGAAGCAGAGCTCTGCTGCTCTAATTGCAGGCTCTTCCACCAGCATTCACCTGTCAGCACAAGGTTGTGCCAGCACATCTACATCAAGCAGAAATTGGAACAAATCCCTAAAATAGCTCTTCTGTGTTGTAGGGACGCTGTGCCTGTGTGCCTTCGGGTTCCCAACTGCTGAGCTGGAGGGAGCAGAACAGTGATTTTTACGGTGAAACTTCTATTCTTTGTGGTCAAAGAATTATTTCTGAAACGAGCTGAAGCCTGGGAGAAACTTTGCTAGAAGGAGTCTTAATGTGGGGAAAATGACCTGCCATGATAAGGGAGAGAGGTCCTGGATCTGAGCCTCAGACTTCAAACGGTCCAAAATCTGGCTGCATCTCTCATGCTCCGTGGACATGAACATGTAGTAAACTGATGGGAAGAACTCTAACATTGCAACCAAAGTGCCCCACCTCTGGTTTTGGGCAGTGCTTGAAGATAAGGGAAGCAGACTGAGCATGCAGTCTTGTGTTATCTGAGACAGGGATTCCCTCTGCAAACAGGGTGTGATCCTGTCTCCATAGTGATCATAGCGCTGTTTGCTTATAAGCGGGTTTTCCAGTAAGTCCTAGTTTCACACTCCAGCTCTTATCAGGGCTCACAGTTTGGATCTGCAAGAGACTTTTTTATGGCAGCATGGGTCTTTGTTCCCTCTTCTCTGCGCCAAAGAATGCGAAAATTTAGCCACTAGTGTAAAACAGATTGGTTTTATCCACTTTCACTTTTCTATTTTAGAATTTTGTTTATAACATGGACATTATAGACCCCTCAGTGAAATTCTCACTTGCGAAAAGATGCGATCCTACGACAGTCCTCTGCTGCAGCTGTTCCCGTACAGGCAAAGAGCTCCCTGCGCAGCGGCTCCTGCACTTGAATGCACTTGCCAAGACAAAGACCTAACGTCAGCCTCCGCTTTAGAAGTCAGGGATTTGGTGGCCGCCATGTCAGAGGGAGACGTGTTTAAATAAAAACACTGCCTTAAACACAATCTCTTCACTCCTTCAGAAGACCAGTGCAATGGCAGCTTATGACACTACTGCCCAGAACGGTAGCATTAACTCATCAACACCTTTAGAAGATCTTTCCCTCATCACCTAAATCAGTACTGACACAGGCAGCCAAATCTGCACCCACTGTAATTGTATTTACTCCTCTAGCTGCTAATATTGCCTGGAGAGATCTGTGGAGGAAACAGACACTGAGTGTGCAGACAGGCTATTCGCTAAAGGCATTAATTTACTAATTAATGAAGTGTCAATGCAGCTATTTAGCATTACATTTAGGCTGTATTTAACTTTTTAAGCATGGGCTTCAGCCATTTGATGTCAAGGATGCTGCTAATGTTGAGTTGCCACCTGAAATTGTAGCGAGCAGTTCTGCACTGCGTTCTCCGAGTACTGGCTTCGCACAGGCTACTGCCCTTTGAAGAACAAGAAGCGTTTCCTGCAACACCAGGATAAAAAAGGGCATCACATTTTTGAAAATTTGGACCCATATTGTCTTGGGCTGTATTTTACAAATGAGTTAAGATAGATATTGGTCAGCACAGCTGAGTGGAAACTGTCAGTTATTTTTCCTTGCGTTTGTATTTTTCTTTCTCATTTTGGTCAAAATTTACAGTGTTTTATGCTTTTGTTGTCACTACAGAACTAAAACTGAAACAGTACATGCCTCAGTTTTCAGAAAAAGCAGTTTCAGGTAAACATTTTGGCTGTGGATAAAAAAAAAAATCAGTTGACCAAAAAAAAGGGAAAATCTTGCAGAAATTATTTCCATTTTAACAGTTTGCATTTTCTTCCATCAAAAAAATACCGAAAAAGAGATTTTTCTGCAGTAACTTTATGTCTAAGACTCAGTTCTCATTTGAGTTACTTTTTGAAAAAGGAAAAATTCGGCCAGTTCTCATTTCAAGCTGCCTGAGAACAAGTTCCTCACAGAAGGGAAAAAAGAAAAAGTGCCTTTGAAGCACCAAGCTGAGGGGAATAAGGGCACTTCCAGTCCTCTCTAAAGGTCTTCCCCAGAGATTATGCTTTAATTTAGGAGAATTTCACAGGGTGTATTCCCTCTCATCTTCTTGGGCATCTCCTTAAAACTACCCAGTTTATCTCATCTAAGTGCGCTCTGAAAATCATAGTGTACTCACTGACGGCGTCTTTGCATTAGTACAACCCTGACCTGCCTGGGTGTACCAGAGAAGTGCAAGGCAGCCTGTTTAAAGACAGGGCTGGGTTGTAGCAAACAGTTAAAACATTATGAACAGCACACTTTCTGCTCACATTTTAATGGAAAATAATTGTTGAAACATTTAATTTGCCCAGACATATCCAAAACATTTGTGCAGTATTTTAGCTTACATCTGCCACTAACATAATTGGCTTAAATGCTGTTAAACTCACTAAAAAAAAAAAATCAAACCAGTTAGAAACACTTGAAATATTTCACTATGACTCTGCTTTGCTGTGGAACTAAGGGACAAAAATCTCTCCCAGGTGTATGAACTCAGTGTGATAAACCCAGAGCTCAACAGCCATTGCAGTCAAGTGGAAATCCCAGTATTTTTATAAAAAGGACCATGGCTTTTAATATAAATTCAGTTCTGTTATCATCTCCTCAGAGCTCATATTAAACAAAAGAAACATGCTAATGACATTAGACTGAGTCAGAATTTAGCATGGACTTGTTTTTATAAACAAAATGGAGAAAAAAGTCCTGAGTTTTTATTTTTTATAAGCACTTAAATTTCCCAAATTACAGTGGTAGCTGTTTTTTTCGGTCCCATTGGCAGACACATTTAGCGTTACCCACACTCCGTCTCAAATGATGCAAACGACTTTCCCGAGCTATTTGCAAAGTGCGTGAAACATTGCAAGCGATGCAGTTTTACTATGGGTATGATTGAATTCTTTTGCAGCACAAGAAAGCAACTAGTTATTTTACCGTGCCAGAAGATTGGTAACTATTTATTTACACATTTATTATCTGCCCTACTCTGAGAATAAAGAATGAGCCTGAACTACAAAAGCTGAGCCTGCATGAAGGCCCATCAGTCTCTCCACACTTCTGCTGTCAACCCTATTACAGAGGAAACATTATTCAAACTGCAGGCTCCGAACTCCCAGGTAACTAGAGACAGCAGGAAGCTCTGTTTGATATCAAGTATATTCTTTATCAACCTTTTTGTTGCGATGGGAAGAAATGATCGAACTTTACTTTCATCTTGCTCTGTCCTCACATCACCCAGTAGGTGAATTGCTTTATTGGTGAGCCTTGGCCAAAAGCTCTTTGATATACGCTGCCCTTTGCAGCCATAAATTTTCCATCTTTCAGACAAGGTTTGAGACTTTCCCTGTCTTGCTATTCTGCCCCTAAGTGATTAGATGCTCTGTTCAAAATGAAAGATGAGCTTTCAGGGAAACTCTTGGCCCTCTCCTAGGTACCATAAAATAGCCATAATTTGATTTTCCTAGCACTGATAAAAGTTGTGGGTTTCAGACCCAGGCTCATCATGTGGAAACGGGTTGGTGCTGAGCCTCACGCCAGCACAGCTGCGGCACGGAGAGGTGGCGAGCTCCTCCCCGGAGGCACGGCCGAGCAGCGAAACCAGGACATGTTGGGCATGGTCTGCTGGTGGTCCCGCGCTCACGGCTGAGCAGGGAGCAGAAAGCACAGCGTACCCTGGCTGAGCCCTGCCTGCGCTCCTGGCTCTCACGCCTGCCTCTGCCCCATGCCCCCCTGCACCCCAGCCCGGCTCTCCCGCCCTGCCCCTCGTCCGGAGCCAACAGGGAGACCTAGTTGAACAACCATGCAGTGTGGTGTTTGGTTGCTTTTGAAGTCACCCGAGGCAGGGGTCTGCACCCAGCTCTTGCTGCTGACCTGTGGGAAGCAGATGGAGGAGGGCTGGTGGTCCCTGCCATGGGGAGCAGCCAGCAGCCACCGTGTGCTGCACACAAGGCTTCGAGGAGCAAGTCACATAAAACCCCTCATGCTCCAGCTCCAGGTCTTCAAAGGTGCCAGCTGGAGCTTTGTGAGCCCGGACACTTCATCCTCTGCTCCAATCTACCTCTGTGATGTGGGGAATATGGCAACTAACCCCTTCCTCTTCTGCTGTCTGGAGGGATTAAATACGTAGGCGGCGTTAGGACGGGAGCAGTCCCTGCTCATACAGGGTTTTGGACATACGAGTGTCAGGGATTACCGAGGGTTATTTCCCAGGGACTTCAAGAGAAGAACAAGTGAAGAGCTGATGGCATCCTGCCTTCACAATTAGATGTCTGCAATTTAATAAGGACAGCTGGGGAATACTTTATTTATTTCTCTCCTGGAAAAGACCAATGAAAATTATTTTTCTCTGTCTTGCCAAAGTATTTCTTTGACAGCTTTTGAGTTTTCGTTAAAAATGAAAACATAAAATGTTGTTGCCTGAAAACTAAGCATAAAAGCCTTTCAGATGACAATAATACTAATGTGTGAACATTTCTGCTCAAACAGGAGTTTTGAAAGAAAGCGGTAGGCCAAGCACCAACCGCATTATGCCCCAGACCCTCATGAGCTGGTGAACCCAACGCTGTGGCCTGATGTCCAGGCTGCCATGTTATTTCTTTGTGGTTTCACCCTTGCTGTGACTTGGATGCTTGGAAGTGGCTGGGGACTATAAGCACTGGTAAGCGAGTGGGGAGGTCCCGAGTTAGGCTGCGTACTCCTCTGCTGCCAGGTTGGCTGTGCGCCCTGCTGATCGCACCTAGAGCAGGCCAAAGTCTGCTCCCAGTTATGGTGCCTGACAATCCTCCTTGAGGCTGTAAAGATGGGCAGGGATCAGTGAGCCAGGAGTAAACGTGTTCACACAGTCTGTCAGCGATGACACCGGAGAACTACATGAGGGATGACAGAGGAGTTGAGTCACTGCCTCTGTGTTGCTGAAAGGTCCTCTTGGCACAGGGATCGTGGAGCTGATTAATCAGGTTTTACCTGGTGGTGGTGAGGATGCTACACCTTTACAGCTGAGTGCATCTTTAAGTGGTAGAATTCAAGCAGTGGTCTGAAATGGTGTAAATCCACTGAAATATAAAGCCCACATGCGCAGGGAAGGTCAGTTATTTGGAAAAAACTGAACTAAACATGCTCTGACTGCCTCCGCTTGAGATGACTACTGCTTTTAAAAAGAGGGCCAGATTTTTAGCCTGCGCAGCCCCTGACCGGTGACAACTGAAATGCCTGCACAAGTGACTCGGCTAACGCCCGGACTCTCACACCGTGCCACTTCAGCCCCTTCTTTCCCCAGCTCCCGAGCCCTGTTTCAGCTTCCCAAAAATGCGGATCGTGCCCTCTGTCCCCATGAGATGCCAGTGTCCTGTCAAAATTAACCTATTAGTTGATTATTCGCTTTTGAATGGGAAACGAATAGGAATGTCATTCAGTGTTTCCAAGCCAGAGCGGCAGAAAGGACGCTTTCCGGATGAATGGAGGTCATTGTGCACACTCTCTGGCATGGGGCTGAGCATACACGTTGGGGACTTTAAACTAATATCCTCTGCTGTAAGAATGAGGGCCAGCCCCTTTGCTCAGGGGCAGTGATGGAGACTGTCGTATTTATAGCATCTGTTTTTGCCAGAGGACATGGATCTCGGTTTTGGCAATTCGATGTCAGGATTAGTTCCAGTTAAATCGGGTGCTGATGCTGGGGCAGAGCAGGGGCGGAGGGGATCCGAGTGAGCCCACGTGACTGCCCGAAAACCCCGGCTCTTTTGGCAGATAAGCTGCTGCTAAGACGAGGCTGGCTGTCAGCTGGCCGTGCTTGGCCGGGCCGGCCGGGCTGACCCCCGGCGCACAGTGAGGACTGGGGGCCAGCAGGCTGCCTGGTGCCAGCGGCACCCGAGCTAAGTGGCTCCGGCCAGAGCCCTCAAGAATGGAGTGGGTCCTTCAAAAGGAGACCAACCTTCGACCCGCAGTCATCATTTTGGCCATCAGGTCAACAGTTGTTCCACAGAACATCGGCAATTGTCTTTCTCCTTGTGTCAGGAGGCTCTTGAAACATTATACGAGGATAATTAAGTGGTGAATAAGGGTCAGCGTGGACAAATAAATCAAACTGATAGTTTGAACACAGACTGATTGAGCAAAAACAAGGAATTGTGCCATGCCTGTTAGCGCTGCTCTTGATGTTAACTGACTTTGTTAACATTACATCCAAAGGCAGCAAGTGGGAAAGCTTTGTGAGGAATCAAAAGCTGAGCAAAGAGACATGGGCTTTAATTGTTCAGCTTTATTTTTGAAATAAAGACATGCAGTGCATCAATTTAGCTGACTTTAATGGACCACAAAACTGAACCTATTCTTTAAAATGCTAATTGAGTTTGAAGATTCTCGCCTGTCGCAGAAGAGGGATGCAAGAAATGCCAGTGCCACATTCAGACGTGTCGGGAGCCGTCATACAGTTTCATTCAAAGCAAGTGGGTAAAGCGCATACCATCGGGCAAGAAGAATGTGTGCGTATAACAGGATAATCTATCCCCAGAGGAGATGATAGCATCCAGGCAAATAACATGTCTGTATATACAGCCTCATACAGGGGAATATGTCTTTATGTGTACGGTAATATAAAATTGATGTGTGGGACTTTAATACAAACACTGTGTTGCAAACCTGCAAGGTGGCCTGTGTGAAAGCTTTCACACTCAAACCCACAAAAATAAAGGTCATTAACTTACGTTAAGGAGCAAAAAAGGGGGAGTCAGTCCTTAAAACACTTTTTTAAGGGAAACGGTGTGTCCACAAGCTCATGTGTTTCTAAGGAAAAAATGCAGTTGGACATGGGGATATAGAAGATACATTTTACTCTCTCATCAGTAAAAAGAGTGCTGGGCACAAACCGTAGTAGTTCTGACTTCCAGGATCAAGGTGATGTATCTAAAGAAGGAAACTCATCTTTCAACACATGCTAGTAATGTTCTATTAGAAGTTAATCAGTGTCTATATTTCATTATCAACACACACAGCAATTATTTAAGTAAACTATTCAAACTGGTAAAAATCAGTTCTGAAATTAAACCATGATTTTGTTCTCTTGTGTTTATGTAACATTGATCCTTTCTAAAATAGAGTTAGCAGCAAACATTAATAATGTCGTTATTATTTTCTTTCTTACTTACAAGTTACTGTGCATGGCACATTACAGACACATAAAATATGTCTGCCTCAAATATTTTACAGTCTAGTTCAGACAAATTTGAAATATGAGACCTAATACACTAAAGTTCACAGCTTTCATGTGGCTGGGGTCTGTTATTTTTCCACTGCAGCTCATTATATAATATCTTTGCGTGCATTTATTTCTGTGCTGCAGAAACTTTCCTTCTGACCGGGTTCCTACAAATTTATTATTGCTGGGCTTTCACACTGCAAGGCGCAGAATTACTTCTTAGGCAGGACACTATGAATGCTTCAACATAGGGAGCTGACACTCCACGTCGCAACTGGACCATACGAAAGCAAGTAAGTTATAAGAGATAAATTTAATGATAAGCATGTAAAAAAATTCTATGGGAAATGTATCTGCGCGGCTACATGAATTACGAGGGTTTGCCAAGAAAGGTGTAATGGATTATGGTGGAAGATGAAGGGGAGCTCCCACCATATCCAATCAGCCTTTTACTTAAAGGTCAGGACATTCTGTCTGGGTCCACTTGAGTTTTTGATTCTGCCGTTTCACTATTCAGTGGCACAATGTAACTGTCAGTCTCAACAACGGTTCCTCGAGCCACTGGCTCCACTGCTCACAGGGCAACACACAATATTTCACAGCCACAAAACAATTCACTGTCTGCATAGGCAAACCATATGATTTCCATGGGGAGCAATATTGACACACCCTACTGAGCGCTCTTAAGGGGACTCTTAAAAGAGTTACATCTTTTTAAAAAAAAAGAAAAAAGGCCTATGGCTCTACTATTCTTCTCTATGACTAAGTTACCAAATAGCATTTTAATGTTCTGTCTCCATGAGATGAAGTTAAATGCAAATATTCTCTATGCCTTCTACCCCCTTTCTCATTTTACCAGAGGGAGACAGTTTTACTGCTATGCAAAGTCTTTCTGGCCAGTAAGTAGCAGCACAATAGATACTAGGAAAAAATTTAGCACATGAATGATGGTCTGTTTGGATTTTCCGCAGCGAGTATTTACTGTGTTATATTATACATTTCCAGCTCTAAGATACATCCAGAGACTGGTACGAATTTATAAACGCAGAGGACCCTGATGATGGCGTGTGAAGCCCTACAGCGCTGGGGCTCAGGTCTGCTCCTCACCTCCTTTCAAGGGAGTTACCTGCAGAAAGATTTGTGAACGCCGGGGGGATTTGCTGTTCCACAGCAGATTTGTCATCCTGGAAGTTGAGAGGGAGAACCAAATGTGGAAGTGAAGAGTAGAGGTACGGAGAGATGAAGAGTCACTGCAGAAACCTGGGGGCCCAGCTGCCCTTTGGAAGCCCTTTAACTAGACTTTTATTTACAAAGTCTTGTACCTTGTTTATGACAGGCTTAATGTGTTCGGTAGCAGGGAGTGCCACGTGCCCCTGCCTACCAGCAGACCGCTACCCGGGCAGATTTTCTACCCTATGCTTCTGACACTGCCTTATCTTCTCAGAAATGAATTTTCTCTCATTGTCCCTGCAGCGCTCTCCAGCTCTATTCAGATTATGCAGCCAACTGCAAAATGAAAACGGCGTCAGACCATTGTTGATGCCTCTCTCTGGCCCCCGATTTCGGGGGAAGTAACATCCTGACGCCGCAGAAAAAGGAGAGGGGCGAGGGCTGCCTCACTGAGACGCAGGCGGAGAGGGCTGCATCATTGCGGGGTGAGATCCTGGATGCCGTGCAGGCTGCAGCCAGGCCGCTGCAAAAGCAATTCAAGAGATGCAGGCTCGGCTCGATGCCAGGTCTGCTGCCCTGGGTGGGCCACCTTTGCAGTGCCTCTGTGGGTTATGGTGCTTGTGAGCACTAGAGAGAGACATTTCTTGCAAGAATTGCACTTGGGTGTTAGCCATGACTTGGCAGGCGCCTTTCCAACATTTGCACACGGGGTCTCTGTGCCTGCGTGGGGCACAGTGCAGGAGAGGCTAGCTGCCATGCTGAGCAGCACGGATGGAACAGAATGATGGCTGGGGCTTAGCACGTTCTGGAGGGCCTTCAGATGTTCCACTCACAACGCTGGGAAGCCACCTTGCCTAAAGGGCAGGCAACCGAGAGGGCCTGGGACTGCTTTGGCTCCCAGTCCTGGGTGATTTCCCGCTGCCAGCTGCCCCCCCTGCTAGCTTAAACATCAGCTCCACTGCCTGGAGAGGGCACGTTGTGCTGCACAGCTTTGTGAGAGATGGCAATCCACCGCTCCTCTGAGGACATGCGGCTTTGCAGCAGCATGGTCTGAGTCTTCAGCAAAGTCCCGACCCACCTGAGTCCCCCCTGCTGCCAGCACTCCGCTATCCTGTGGCTGAAAAGCTTCCCACTGTTAAAAGGGGGGATGAAACAGTCTGGCAGCTGCTAAGAGTCCAAGGGAGCCTGATTTGTTTTAAAAACATCACGTTCTGATGCTTCCAGAACAAAATACTGCAGGGTTGGGGTTTTTTTTCCCTCGCTGTTAAAGTTCTGTATAGAGTTTTAGGATTTCCTGGGTTTGGGTTGCTTTTTTTTTTTTCTCTTCCTGGAAAATTATTATAAAGCAGAAATTTTTTATCCTGATGAGCTTAGCTTACATTTCAGCCATCTGTTGCCTGGGCAGCCCCAGCCAGGGCTGGTGGCGGCATGATATAATGGTCCCTTCTGGCCTTCAAAGCTCTGAAACTGGTGCGGCAGGATTCTGCTCAGCAGCGAGAGCAGGACAAACATATGGACCAAGCTCCACTGCTGCTTCTTTGGTCATGCTGTACTGCTGCTGGCCAGCACACGCTGGCCTTCCTTGGCATCTCTATTCAAGCTATATGTCGTGATAAATTTTACTTTGTCAAGCAGCAACTTGATCCCTAATGTTTGCACCAAAAATGGGATTGCAGACACTAGCGCAACAAACCTGGTTTAATCATCTGCAGACTTTTTTTTTGTATGTTTCCCCCACATGCAGTGGATGCTGAGGTGCACCATGGTACCTCCTTTCCTTCCCATCAGAAAGGGCTTGGCATGAAGAAAGGGAATTCTGCACTTGTCTTGCATTGATTTCCAGGTGAGATGTACTCAGCTTACAAGAAAAAAAAAATGTTCATTTTCCTTTGCAAGCTATGAAGGAATGTAAAAGTCAGGCTGACTTCACAGTTGCCGATAGATTTCCACCAGTACTACAAAAAAAGTCCCTCCAAGCCACCTTTGCTGAGCAGCTCTCTTGGATGCACAGAATCCCACCTCCTTTCCCTGGGCTGTGCTAGTTCTGCACCAGGAGTGGGGGTAAAGCATTAGGAGATCTTTCTACTCAGTAAAATCTAGACTATTTGCTATTTAAAAGGGGTCCTTAATACTCAGGTGCTACTGTCAGGTAGGGAGCATACAGTCTGTGGCTGGATATAGCCTGTGTTTTCATCTCATCCAGCCCATCATCAGCTGGGGGAGCCCCTCCGGTGACCACTGCCAGAAGAGTGTAAGTTAGATTAGCCCACAGGCTGCTCTAAATTTAGCCTGGACGTGGGACTCGGCAAGTCTTGGGGATGAGCAAGAGCATCTGAGATCTGTCAGTAACTCCCTAACACCTGCCTTTTTCCACTGCGTATAATTTGATCGGAGCAGAAAATCTCACTCTACCATGCAGTCACCCAGGATTATATAGTACGTTATTGAGCAATCAAATGCCGCTATTGGCAGAAAATAGTGGAGGTCAAATAGACCTTGAGGTCTGAGTCCTTGGAAAACTCCTTACAGCTATTATAATAAAGCTAGGAGTTCCCTGAGCTGCTTCTGCAATGGGAGGAAAAGAAAGAAAAGAAAAAAAAAGGGTAATAAATAACACTAGAAGCCAAATACACATGTGTGTGCAGTGTCTAAGGGGCTGGGTTATTTATGAAAAGAAGCTAGCCATAAATAGACTTGTTTCTTGTCAGGAAGGATATGGTCAAAATATCTCCTACAAGATGGGAAAACTTGCATGTGCAGCAGTCCATGACAGGCACATGTTGCGCCAGACAGCCCCGTGCTGGAACAGTGCTTGCCTGATGGACATCCAGCGTTGGAGTGATTTGTGATGGTAACGGCTCTGTCTGTCGCCTTCGAGCCGAGGCAGCAAGAGACGGAGAGTGGGTCCAAGTGCTGTAACTTATTTCTCACCGGCTGGGAGCTGCTCCGCTGCCCGTGCTTGCCCTGAGGGCTCTCCTCTCCCTCAGGCAGGTCCCACTGTCTTGCCTGGTGGAGGAGGAAGGTGATGCCTGTAAATCTGGATTAAAATTGCCCTAACAGATCTGAGAGGCTACAATAACACAGATGCTGCGAGCCTTGCTTCAGACAGCAATTACCTAAGCTTTCCTTGATTAGTAGGCAGCCGTCAGTCCCAAAGGGCATCAAGCCCTCCACGTATTTTTGGTGTGAATACGGCGCTGTGGCCGCGGTCCTGAGGCACCTCACAGCCTGCTGTATACCTTTCCTCGCACTTCCCCTGCGATGGGGTAGGACTTTTCTTTCTGGTTCACAGGCAGAGAAACCAGGGCTATGCCTTCACCACCAGCTAGCTGCAAGGCTGAGCCTCTTCGCAGCCTTCTTCACTGTTGCTGAGGTCTCTGGAAGAGATGCTCAGGGCTTTTGCCTGATTTCTGTGCCTGTCCACACATCCTCGATGGTTTGAAGGTATGTGTGTGCATTAAATCCTCATGCATCCCCAGGTTCCCCCAGCCTAGCTTTCCCTAAGTGGCTGAGCAAGGGCTCCCCTCTCCTGGCTTGGCATCCTAATCCCCTGCTTCTCAGACAGTGTCCTCCACCCCACAATATAACGTGTGCTTTGTGCCCTGGCAGAGCAAAGAGGAGCAGCATTGCAGTGTACCTCCTGTGCGGAGGGAGAGTGCCCGGGACCTGCCCCGTGAGGACAGAATTCACCCCTATTCAGCCCTACCCAGATTTGGGGTATTACTGCCGACGTGCAATACGCTGTGCCCTGCAGAGCTTCGGAGTATGCTGGATGTGTGATTTCAGACACGCACTGAATTATTAATCGAAGAACAGAGAATGGCTCCAAGCTGCAGCCCCCCAACAGTCGAAGGGAGCACTGCCATTAACTTCCCTGAGAGCAGAATCGGGCACAAAGTGCATGCATCTGTTTTCACCATAATTTTTAAATGCACATTGATACTCTACACTACAGAGCCCTTGCTGTGTGTGTGTTGGCAATGGATTTCCCCAGCATATTTGGGCTTCACAGTGTCACAGATACCCAGGAATAATGAAAAAGAGTAGGGTAGATATACAGCGATGCTCTTTTTAAAGCCATATTCATGTTAGTTCTTGTCGTGCCTTCCTCCAGAGAGATGACAGAAGCAATCATAAACCGGGCAGTTTATTTCCCCCTTTGTGTGCCTATTCATTAAAACCAGCCAAGCCTTTAAAAATGCTCTAAAATCCTGTGAATGGCAGGGGCGAGAGGGTGGGAGGTAAGAGGAGGGGGAGAGGAGGGGTAAAAAACTCCTTAGGAGAAAAGCACTGATTCTGCTCCCCAGCTTTGCATGTTCAGCCTCGGGGTCACGTGAAACACTTTCATTTATACTCCAAAGCCAGGTAAGTGGGGGAGCTGCTATGCAGCAGGCTCGTAACTGGGCAGCACTGCACTTCAGCTGGCACAGTGTCTCCGGGATTAGCTCTGGGAAGGCTGAAATGCCAAAGACTATTGGATTTCAAAAAGTAATTTCTCTCTCACACCTGTATTCCCCCCCCGCAAACACACACTTAACACTTCCACAGAAGTAAAAAGTGGTGATGAAATATGGTGATGTGGAAAAATTGAAGATCTGATTTGCAATATCAGATATATCAATTTGGTTTTGATTATTTCCATGCTGAATCAAAGATCTACGTTCGCTCTGTCCTTTTGATTTAAACATATGATTTTTATGTACACTAAGGACACATTAGACCACTCTGAAAGCGCAGAGGGGCCTTAATATGTGAGTAAATTATATTTTATACCCACTTTAAGGTCTATTTATTCTAACTGAGCAAAATCCTAACTCTACTGGAAATCAGTGGGAATTCTGCCACTGACTTCAGAGGCTTTTTGCCCAAGCACAGTGTAAAATGATTTATATAGAAGTGGCCACCAGCCTTTTTTCTAGAAATTGTGATCTAAAGGTTCAAAAATCCCCTGTTACTGCAGAAACAAAGCAGACGTGGGCTTTTTTCTTTTTATGCGGTGCTGGAGTGTTCACTGTTTTCTGCTTTAAAAAAAAAAAATCAATTAAGTTTCAGAGTATTAGCAGACTCCCCGGTCGCCCGGGGGGGCGCAGGGATGGGGGGGAGGCGAGAGAAGCTTGTTTGCCTTTTGCATCGGGAGGCATTCAGTGTACAACAGCGTACAGGAGAGAATTTTTTTTTAAAAAGAAGTTGAATTTAGCCCGTAAGATGGTACAGGGGAGAATGTCTCCCCGGGGCGCCTCTACGCCAGGCTACAGAGTGCCATCGCCGGGCTCTAACAGATGCCCAGCAGAGAAGCTCCAGGCCCTAAACCTCACCATCGTCTCTTGTGTTAATGAGGACTCTTGATGCAGTTTAAGGTACACTGGTGAGCGGCCCTAAATCAGAGCTCGTCCTGCTCAGGAAAGGTCCCGGCGGCTGCGGAGGCGGGTCTGTTTGCATTCCAGATGTGGTGCCTCCAGCCTGCCTCTGACCAGCATTCATTTCTGCACGCCACAGCTGGTCCATGTAAATGTGCCATATTGCAGCCCATCTGCTCGGAGAGTGCACAGTGGCGCATCTCCCTCTGACAGTGGACCGTTTTATTGAATGCTATAAATATTGAAATTCATAGGCATGAAGCAGCAGATTTTTAATGTTACTTAGAGAGACATTTGAGCCACAACCTTTGGCAGCAGCACACGCTGCTAGTATCTCAGTACACTGCGCGCCATTTGGTTCAGACTCATGAACAACTTTTCCAGAGATTTCATGGCTCTCCAATCCCAGGTAAAATGGAGTACAGACCCTGTGGGATGATATTTAGTGTGAATGTCACCCTGCATACAATGTGCATTTGGGATATGGACTTTCCAGCCCTGTGCTGTGTTAAACCATATGTTAATGTTTTCATACTCAGAAAAGATTAGATCGGGGACCAATAAAGTTTCAAAACTACAAATAATAGGCTAACCAAAATGAAATGTGAGGTATTCCTAAGCCTGAGTGTTGTTTTTTTCTCCCAAAGTCTCCACAGTTTTTGTTTTTTAAATGGCAACACTGTAGTTTGCAACAAGAAACCGGCATATTCATATTTTATAAGCTAATACATGTAAATTTTGTATTAGCAAGTAAACATCTCTATTAATTTGAAATTCATGGCATCTGATCTGGAAAAGAAGCAAAACACCACTTTGTGGTTTTCTATTTGTCAAGTAGTCCCTAGTAAGCGTTCAGTGAGCTGGAAAGAGCCGAACCCCAAACTAGGATAAATGTATATATTATTTCTGATGGATTTTTTTTTCCTGTTGCCAAGCCAGCAGTTCCTGCAGAGCATCAGCAACCCGCCTTTTGCCTTTTGGAATCAAAAGGAATTTTTCCATCTACATTAATTAGAGGAGGATCAGGCCCTTAATGAGAGAAACTGCATTAAAAAGGGAGAACATATTTGAAATTCTGTAAAATGCTTTGAAAAAAATCATGTTCATTTTTATGTGGAGTGTGGAGCCTGCCATGACATCCACGATGTTTTCCACTCCTGGAGCTGTTCAGGCAGTAAATAACATCGCACTCGGTGGGCGGCAGCTCAGGCAGCGAGATGGGGCATTTGTTTTATTCAGAAGTGTGTATCCGAGCTCCTGTAACAAGCAGGCTAAAAAGTTTTCTGAGCATGTGGAGTGAAGTGGGGACTGGAGGGGAAAAGAAAAAAAAAAAGCAAAGCAAAAAGGATCTGCTGAGGATATTGTCTTGGCACGTACGTTCCTCGAAACTGCGCCGCTTTTTAAGTTCGCTTCATTATGTCTTTTGCAGTTGCTCCATTGTCTTCATTATAATTTAAAAAGAGGGAGGAAAGACGGCATCTTTAACAGCGAAGTCGTACCGTTTGGACAATAAGCTGTGTCACTGCTCAAGCCGGTCCCCCAGTTCCCAATCAGCAGTGTTATGTAAGGTGGCAGGTTAATAAATGCGACACACTGAAATCATTTGTACCAGATTATCTCTCCTTCCAAACTCTGACAGATGCTAAGTCCAGCTGGTAAAAAAAGTTTATAGGCGAGTTGGATCTGGGGCCTTCACACACTCCACAATGTTGGCTACCAATGCTTGTTTTAATGAGTCACGAATTGCCTGTTTATCTTCTGCTCCCTGCTGTTTCTGCATTTTCTCTTCCAGAACAATCCTAGAAACACATGCTGCTACAGACGCTGGAGCAATGTGTGTAGACATTTGAGCCAAATTATTATAAAGAACTCTTTCTTCTTGGATATTAAAAAAAAAAAAGGCGAGAATTGCACATTGCCTAGCAAATCGTTATCTCAGATGTTCGCTGTGACATGCTCAATATGGCCTACCAGAGAAAGTTGGAGACATTTGAAACCTTAACAACTACACAAAATGACACTGTAATTGGCGGGTTTTGTTGTTCATGTTCTGGCTCTGCGAAAACTGCTCTAAACACTTTGTTTAATGATGTTACATTATGACAACACATGGCTTCTATAGAGCAAGTCATCATGTTGTACATGCGACATCACGGGAAGGGGAGCGGGGGGCGAGCAGGGCTTGGCGCTGGGGAGAGGGGCAGGGTGCCCACGCGTGCCAGCACACACGCGTGCACGCATGGGGAAAAGGACGGCCCAGGGCTGACGAGCGTCCGTGGATGGGCTCCTCTGCCCATCCCAATGGCTTAAAGCTAGCTGCGAAGTCTTTTCAGGAGAGCTGCTGGCAGTGGGGTGTGTGGGGGTACCAAACCCCTGCGATGCGGCAGCCTCCATCACCCTCTGACTTTTCTGCTGCCATGGTTGTAGCCCTGTTATGTGGACAGGCTGGGCTGACTCGACAGAGCAATGCCCTGACACAGAGGGCTCTCTGGGCAGAGACACGTGCCCCACCACCCAGCTGGGCTGGGAGCAGCCATGGTCCAGAGCTGAGACCGTCTGTGCCGGAGACAGCCGGGCTCTGGAGCAAGCCACCGCATGACGTTTCCGTGTGGGTCATGTTGCCCTGCAATGTAACCTGAGGATATTTAGCTGCCATGATCCTGTTTAAAAGAGGCTCCCCTTGTACCCTCTGAAATAGTGCACACATGACATGGGATGCAGGTGCAAGACAGCCCCATGTCCACAGAGGTGCCCTGCGTAACTGTACGGGGAGCCCCAGGACAACCCTGGCCTGAGACCTCAGCACAGGCGGGGGCACTGCTCTCCTCATTGAGCATGGTGAGGTGCTGGATCCATCTGATCCTGCAAAAGACCTTCTGCCCAAGGGGATGCAGGCTCTCCACGCAGCAGCAAGGGGTACGTGCAGGAGAGCAGTGGCACAGGGTACGTTCAGGAGGGCTGGCTGGGCTTCGGGTAGATTCTTGAGGAGCAGAAATGGACATATAGGGATTGTTCATCACACACTGCAACATGGTCCTGCACTGCCTCCATTTTGTCTGTGTGTGCTGAGCACACAGGGGCAAACGCACCACGTCTGATGTCTTTGTGGAAAGGAGGCTCAACACTGTGAACCTGAGCACAGCCTCAGCTTCCTGGGGTGCGCTGAAAACAGCTGGATGGACCATCTCTCCGGTGGCACGGGAAACTTTCTCTAGCTGCTCCGCTGCATTTAGCATGGCTTTGCACAGGGCTGCAGCAGCGGCTCCCCAGTTTGCAGGTTTCCCAAGGTTTCTTTGTGTGTCGGCTGCCTGACTGAATGGCCTCCCTGACGTCCTCAGAAAGAAAACAGTGAGGAACCCATTTTTGCCAGCGCTTCTGGTTATTAATAGAATGTTTCAAATTTGTCTATTCTTTGCACATGGGAAACTGTATGGTCATTTGGCAGATGTTGAAACACCGATTTTATATCCAGCAGCTTGGAAAAACAATGGATGTCATACTCTGTTTAACAAAATATATGCTAGGCAGAGCCCATCTTCTGTGCTAGCAAAGTGAATCTTACTCCTACCAATCACTCACTGTCACGAAGCTGAAGGAACCACCGTAACGCCGTAAGATGATTTGTTTGCAGTTCTAGCTTTCACCTTAAACGGTGCAGCTCTGCCATACAGCCAAGATGCAGTTATTGCCAATGCTGCCTTATGTCTGCCTTCTCTTTTTATTTAGCTGGTTTAGCAATATGCTAATGACAGGAAGAAAACATACATATAAAATATTGTAAGCATCAAGACATGGAAGGAGAAGGTAAATTTGGCTCCCAACCATGAAATCTTATTCTGCAGTTGCCTTCTTAATGGCATCTCTTGAGGTCAGTGGCTTTGAATTCTCCCAATTGTATAGGGTCACTCTGGCAGCATTGACCAAGTAGAAAAGATTCAGCCAGGGGAAACAATGGCAGAAGTCACCCTTTAAATGTCCTGCCTTCTATATCATGCAATTGATTCCAAGGCTCCCCACCACGATGTCACTGTTTGACCAGTTTGCTTTAAAACAGCTTAATTAGCTGAAAGGAAAGCTATGTCTGAGCATGTTTGTGAGAAAAAAACAAAAAGCTCTTGCCTTTCAGAAAGCTCATGCTCTGTCTTGTCGGAAATCTCTGGTTCTGAAATGAAACAACATTCCTTTCATACAGAGCTAAGTCCCTGACAACAAATTTTCCCGGATTGGGGAAACAACTGGTTGCGCCGCGCGCTGATGTCGGCGGCGCTGGTTTGGTTTGGTTTGGGGGTCTGAGTGCTCTGCACCTTGGTTAACTGCAGGGACGCCGCGGGAGGAGATCGTGGGAGCCGTAAACAGCTCCATGGCTCCTGGTCTGAGAGGCAGTCGAGACTGACTGCTTCAGTACTTCGGTGCCACTTGTGTATTAACGTCCAGGCTATCAGCTAGAGAGGGTTTGAATATGCAGGAAGGAGCAACAGAGGCCTTTAAGTGCTTAAGCACAAATTGTCTTATACAGTTCTTCATTTTCCCAAACCCCAAACCCCTTGTGCAAGCAAGCCCAGAAAGTCGGTGGGAAGAAAACTGATAGGAGCGGGAGGCAAGGTACCTGGTGTCCGTCGGGAAGAAACCAAAACCGGAGGTCCAAGTCCTGCCTTCCTTAGCCTGACCGATAAAAAGCAGTGCTGCCTCGGGGCCTGGAGGCATTCAAATACTCAAGGCAGCAAGTGATGCAGCTGCTGAAGTAAAACACGCAGAGGGACGTGCCGCACTGCCTTTGGTTTCCTCATTTGCCCTCTGAGCTGCAGCATTTGCAGTGAGAAGGTCAAAATACAGCCTTTGTCCCACTACATGTTCTTTCCAGCAACCAAATCTCTCCTGAAGGAAAGAATGTGAGCACTGAGTGGCTTTGTACCATGATGGTCGTGGCAGGTTGTTGGAGTTACCAGGCTCTTGAGCAGCTCTCTAAGAACTGCTGCCCCTCCTGAGGGTTAGAGAGAGGTTTGGGTAATTCGCCCAAGGCTTTAGGAAGAATCAGTTTGAAAACTGGATCTGCTATACCAAAAATAAAGGCGCAGTTTTTCTGTTCAGTCTATTAATCCATGGCTCCTTGTCAGGCCTTTTTGCATGTGTATTTGCAAGCTGTGCCTAACGCAGTACTGATGGAAGATATGGGAACCCAGCATCAGAGGTGCACGGGGGAGCGAAGCACGTAAAGCCAGAGCAAATCACAGAAAGAGCCATTTAGACAGAATAGGATTAGGTTAACACGCTCCCTGAGACTGCCTGCACGTTGTGATTTTATGCATGTATGTAGCCATACCAGCTTCAGTGAAATTATGTGCTAAATGTATTTACGAAGGGGAGTCAAACTTTGCAGAATCAAGGTCTTAGTGTATTTTGTAACATTTTGACAGCCTCTCATCCCTGTCATTCATTTTCCTGGGCATTTACAAGAAATTTCAGTCTATTGCAGCTCATTTGTTCATGTCCAGAACAGAAAAAGTATTTTTAAATCATTTTGCTTTCACTGCATGAAGGATTCTGGCTGGGAAGCAAAGTAAAGATGTGCCTCACTGCTGAATTAAAAGCTTTAGTTAAAATATTTTCTTGGTAAATGTTCTTTTAAAAAAAAAACAAACATCTTTTAATTCATGTGCATATTTGAAACAATATCCTGCTGAAGACGAGATGTTTATCAGCATTTTTTCCCTTCTCAGCTTTACAGAAAGGTGAAGGAAAGGATGATTAAACCAGAAACAAAGTCAGTAATTAGCAGTATAAATCTCTCAGTGATTTCAGTAGGTCACGAAATTAACTGGTACAGGCTTCGGACACATCTGCTCTTTTGGCAAGTGGTGCCCTCCGTGAGCCTGCTCATTGGCTCACACTAACCGTACGATGGGTCTCGGGGAACTTATTTGCGCTCCCTAAGCTAAACACAGCACAGCGATGAAACCCTACAATTTCTAAAATGCTAAAGCACGTACGAGGGCTGAGCGTTCCCGGTAACTGAGAGGCAGCCTTGCACGGTTTTGAAGCGCTGCGCCATCGCCCTGGGACCCCTGGAAGGAGGGGGATGCGAGAGTTTATTGTGCATGGCCGAACACTGCTTTGCAAGGTTCGGATTCAGGAAATTATTCAGAGGTTTAGGAAAGAGGGACCCGGCTGCCGCGCCGCAAGCTGCTATCAGGGAGGGGGCTATGCCCACAAACCAGCAAGGACAGCCCCAGCACCAGAGTTGCTGCTCGGTTTTCATCCTGGCCAGAGCTTCACTCTCCTGGTGGCAGAGCAGCAGAGAAGCAAGAGGCTTAAAGCACCAGAAATAGGGAAACGGGGCGGGGGGAAGGGAGAAAACCAACAGCTCTGCCTCCTTTCAGCCTCAAAATGTAAGGGAGCAATGCAGCATTGTATTGCATCGAGTCTTGTCGGCTGACATGTCAGGCCAGAGGCCAGAGGTCAAGTGCCTGCTGCAAACCCATCTCTGTGCTGTTTGTCTCAAGTAAGCCATTCCCCAGGCAGGTAAAAAGGGCAATAAAAGCCGTCAGTCTGACATGTTTACCTTTCTCTAGCTGTCATTACAGATGTAATTCATAGGTTCTGAATTGACTGCTCAGCCCACTTTAGAGGATGAAAACTCTGAGCTGCTGTTCCTAGGGATTGCGCTTGGGACCCTGCTCCCTTTTCTCACTATTTCATCACGACTTAGAATTATGACTGAGCTGTGTCCAGAAGTGTCCAGAAGCAGCAGTGCTGTCTGAAACTATCAGAGCAAGAAGGGCTGGCTCTGCCTGTGCTGGCTCCTAATTCATAAAGCAAATTCAGCTGGAAACTTTGACATTCTCACTTTTGTGTAGAAATCCCAGAGATCCACCAATTACGGAATTCATGGCTGTAATTCCAAATACATGCGCTTTATATGCAGAAACCCTAGACCCAGGCTGGGCTCCGGTACCCTGGGGGGACTTCTAGGGAGCACAGTGTAGCAGTAAGCAGGCACACGCCGCTCTTTGAAACCCAGTAGCGTTTGCTCCCTTTCTGGTTTCATGCAAACCTCTAACATCCTAAGGCCATCAGTGCAAAGGCTGCTGTAGGACCAGAGAGGGCCTAACAGATTTTGCTCAAAGCAAAGCATGCCAATGCTAGGCAAGTGTCTGCTCTTCGGGTATTTGCATGAGGGGGAATGTCGAGCACTTCCCTAAAAGCAGGGCTGGTCGCTAGCTGTGCTCCACAGAGGGAAGCTTACAGAGTCATTGTGGCACCAGCTCTGTCCTGTTCCAGAAGGAAAAGAGAACCAAATCAAAAAGACCTACTCTTTCTGAAAGCTCTCCTCTATTTTACCATTTCATTTGAGCTTTCTCCCTTCCTTCCTTTCTGTCTCCCATTTGTTCTCTCTCCACGCATAAAACGCTATAAAGATGGGACAATAGCAGAGCCAGAATGGTGCTGTGTCCTGCTACCATTTCTTCTGTGGTCTTTGATATGCTTTAGAGTCCAGGGCGTAAAAGCCGTCAGCATTAGGGAACTTGATGTAAGTGCAGCTACACCTCAGCACCTCTGTGTCATGGGAAGTTTGGCTTTATGTAAGAAGTGTTTGGGTTTAGGTGCATTTAAAACATGTATTTTGACACTGTTCTTAAAAGATTTTTGCATTCAGTAAGTAGTCTCCGGGTGTGAGGACTCACCTGCATATTATAGCCAAAGATGGGGAAATTATTATCCTCAGCCAACTATACTCCTCTATAACAGACAAACTGGGCTTCCAAATCTGCTTTGTGCATTTTTGCATGTAAATATGTCCTACTATCCAGATTGCTCTTTGAACTGTATCAATACAAAGTAGTTGGTGATAGCCTTTTGATTCCTGGTTAGCATTTTACCCCACAGTCTCTTGTTGACTTCACTGGGCTGAGGCACTGGATGCTATACTCATACTCCATGAGGATAGTACAGGTGTCCATGTGGTCACCAGGCTTCCCGTTTTTGTAACAGTCCTAGTTGTTACTGCACCAGTGAAAGGTAGTTGACTGATCTGGGTGACGTTTATTGAATTGCAGCTTTCCAAGGCACGGGGCAGCCAAGCCACAATGAGCTGGGGGGATTAGCAAGCTGGAGCAGATGAGAGCTTTCATCAGCACTGTGGTGAGGAGGCACGAATGCAATATCTTGGCTTGAGGTGCACTGAGATGCAATGGCTCAGATATGTTTGGGGATTGTGTTATATCGTACAGCATCACTGCCTTCAACTCTCCTACACTGACTCAGCAGTAGCCTGCTAGCTGGAAAATCATCCAGTTCACTTTTATGGCCCTGTAATACTTTTAAAGCTCCTCCAAGGGCCTTAAAAGAGTAAGAAAGTCCCAGGAAATCCTGTTTTGCTGACAAGCTATACTGCTGTGTTCTTTTGGTCTTGCCAGCAAGTCTCAAAAATCACTTGATCACTAAAGAGACACAACTAAGACCATTGGAAGTGAGTTAGAGAGCTCCGTGATAAAGTGTATTTGGATTATTTCTCTGTCTTGGAGCTCTGCTAAATGACATCTAAAAGGAGCCATTATACCAAAGCACAGCATTTGTTTCCCAAAGCCATTAGGCACTTTGCAGATTTCATTACTGGGGGAGCAGAGCTGGCTGTTTAACCATCTGCAGAGCTGCTGAGACGCCCACCCCTGTTTCTGCTGGGCTTGAGGGCAGAGCCCAGAGGGCTGTGAGCTACCAAGTAAGTCCCTGCTCACCAATGCTGCCACTCAGTTGCTCTTGATGGTGAATGTGGGTCCCTAACCAGCCTCTGGAAACACGCAGTTTCAGAGACACAGATTTTAAACTCCATCATCTCGCTCACGCCGATGGAAAAGTAGGAGGCAGTTTGTGTTTTCACGGCACCTTGTGGCGCCCGCAGCCCCCCACAGAGGCGCGAGGTGCCCTCACCGGCTCCGCCTCTCGGTTCACAAGACCTGGACGTGAAGATGGCGACCGCTCTGATGCGCCCCGCGCGGTTCAAAGGGAGGCAGTTCGCAGGGGAGCTGGTTTTCTTTCTCTTGCACTGCGGCCATTGTGCGAGTGTCAAAGGAGCATCCCTCTCATCTCTCAGATTGATGGCATCATCTAGGACTTCCAGCATAGACAAGATAAACTAAAGGCTTCTGCAGACAGGTATGTAACTGTGGAGACAGCAGCACTGCAGAAGAGGCCTCCGATCAGGGGAATGTTTGTCCCACAGTCGACTCTCTGGCATAGCGGTCACCTTTGACATGACTTACTGAATAGGAGTTTGTTTTCTAATTTCCATGGTTCAGCCGTAGGCCACGCAAAGTAAATACAAGTAAACGGGCAACGGTGGGTTCAAAGGAACATAAGACAAGTATTTGCCCCCTCGGAAGACAGTTTGGATAGTGTTCACATGTGAATCAATCTGGTTTGGGTCTTTGAAGTGATTCTGATTAAGAAGAGTGGGGCAGAGTACTGAAAATTGACCGGGTCAACAAAAGATTGCCCATCTTTCAGGGCATACGCTGGAGGCAAACTGCTGGCACGCCGCTGCAGAGCTGCCAGTGGTGCTGACGTGCAGATGTGAACTCCCAAATCATTTAATAAGAGAGGCAAGAGGCCTCCCCTGGCACCAGCACCAAGCCCAGGCAGCCCAGGAGAGGGATGCTGTCAGGTCAGTGCTTGCTACCATGTCCTTTTCAGGGCTCTTCCCTTACCCTGACTGGCAGTGTGGGCACATCTCTGGACGTGACAGTGCTGTGTCATCAAGCATAGGTCATATCAGTGCATTTAAGTGACTTCAAGCTGTACTTAATACGTTAAGAGCTTCATTCCCTGCCTGGATGCACCACTACAAGTTGTCAATCTTTTCCACACGATCCAGGATGGAAACAAACTTCTGTGGCAGAAACTGAGACTTGTAATTTTGGAACATGTCTTTTTGCAAGTTGCTTGAGTTGCAAAGGGAAGCTGTTGCCAGGGGCTTTAGGCTGTTTCCAGCTCAACACAGACCCCAGACTGGCTGTCCTGTGAAGGGCTGTTTTTCTTTGTTCGTTTGTTGTTGTTGTTTTGGTTTTAAGTAAGTGCCTTAGTTTTCTGCTGTTGGCTTTGAAGGAAAGAAAGTATCAAGTACCGTAATTAATGTTCCTTTAAGTGTTAGAGAAATACATATCCATTTGCACACCACCATGCATATCCTATCAAAACGCTGCCTGGCGAGGAAGCCTGTCTTGTGGAGGCTCTACCTTTCCCTGGCACCTTAATGCTTTTACTGTCATACACAACTTTCTTTCTGCTAATGCACAGCATATCCCCTTCTGGGAGACAATCTGATATTTTTAGAAATTTGTGGTCTGATTGACTTGGTCACTGTCACTCTTCTCCTGAAATTAAGAGTGTGCTAATCCTATACATAAGTAAAGACTATTTGTCAACATGAATGACACGTGTGGGATGAGACAAAAATCTGGATCCCAAGTGTGGCTGGTCAGTGATCATTCCACTACAGATTTCACAGTGCAACGTGTAAAGTGACTTCAGCAAAGACGACAAGTAGACTCATTTCTAACTTGTTTGCCTATAGTAATTATTTATTTCCTGTGCTTATTAGCAGTAATAGCCAGGTAGAGACTGTGTATATCATTACAGATTTTAAAAGGATTTTAATATCTTTTAGGATAAAAGCAATTGCCTGAACAAAATAAATCCTTACTTCAAAATAGGTGGGTTTTTCTGAAAAGCTGCAGGCGAGAAAAGTTTCCGTAGCTGTTCATCATTGTGCCTTGCAGACTCATAAGGAAAAGTAGAGGCTGGTCAAGGAGAGCATGTGCTGGTTTTGCAATGCAGGGAAACTCAGTGTGCAAATGAAGCTGTCACAGAGCAGGCAGGTGCAGGCAATTTCGTAGCGGAGCTCCTGAAATCCTGCTGAAAAAGCCTCGACGTAGCCATTCACTTATTCACAGTTAGCCTCACTCCCCTCCAGCAGCTCTGCTAACATGGCAGGACTGAAAAGCCGCTTCTGAGATGAGGGAAAGGCACCTGGTTGATGTCCTGGCCATTTTAAAGATGAAGGTAAAGCTAGTGATGCCAGTCCTGAAACCCAGTTGCCATCTGAAATCCTGGTGGTGCCTGACTGAGCCTGAAGAAATGGGGCAGGAGCTGGCATAGGCACATCCCTGTAGCTACTGGGGCCAGAGCCCTGGTCTCCCCATGTATGAGCCTGACCTTCACCTTATGAGAGGAAAACCAGGTAGGGATAAGCCAGGGGGAGAGGGGAGCTTCTGTGTGGCTTATCCTGGTGAAAATGCAGAGCCTTCTCCAAGAGTACTGCACCTGCAAACCTCCCAGGAAGGCTGTCTCTCAAGTCTGAGCTTAGCAAACATATGTACACATGCACACACATGCAGACACACCTGTATATAAACACACTACTCCCTGAGGCTCCTCTTGCTGCGCGGTAATGGGAGTGTGGGATAATGTATGGAGAAAGACAGCAGCAACCAGAGGAAAAAGACAAGCAGGAGCAAACCAAGTTTCCTTGTGCTGCCTCCTCGGTGGCCAGGGCACAGATGTGCTCTGTCTGCTCTCTCGTCCTTTGTTAACTCCATCTCCCACCCCTTTGAACCTCATTAACTGGTCACGGAGAAGAGGGCACTGATTATTACCCCAAGTGATAGTCCAATTACTTGGGATAATAAAGTGCCTGTGTCTTTGTACAACAGAGTTCAGAGCAACCACAGTTGGTTGGAAAAGGAGTGAAAAAAAATCACTCCCAAAACCTTTTCCCTCCCCTGACGCATGGGTTCAGCTTCCAGCCAGCCCTAACTGCTGCTCACAGCACCCTTCTGGGACAGCCTTCTCTGTAACCCATTCCTTCTCCCAGTGCAGACCCCTGACATCCCCAACTGACACCAGAAAGGACCCAGGGAAGGAAAACAATGGCGAGGGGTACAGCACATAGACTTGGGGGAGAGGGCAGCAGAAGCGACCCCGGGGTTACAGCAAGGCGAGCCTCTTGCCACGTGCTCGCTCCTGGGCTGTTTTGCCTCCAGCAACCGCAGGCCCCCTTGAGGTGCCTGAAGCTATTACTGGGTGCAGAACTTAAATGCTATAAAAGTAATTCCTTGCCCAACATGTACAAAAATAATTTTAATTTGGAACGGTGAGGGAACTTCTCACATGGCTAATGTCACTGCCCGTATGCCCAGGCTTTGAAGGTGCCCCTGGGAAAACCTTTGTCTCTTTTGGTAAAAACAAACAGTGATGCACTCCTGATTCCATTTCAGCTGCTGATGTTCCGGCACCAAACCGGAACATCAAAACAGTTTCTGTTCTACAGCAGCAATTATTTTGCACGTCTCTGGAAAGGAAGTCATATGAGGATGAGAAAAAAAGCAAAGCAGGTTGATTTATCCATTCCAAAACAACTTTGCAGAGACATTGTTCTGATGCAGCAGTACCAAAAAAGTCTGTATAAAGTCCCGGGCTTTCCCGATTGAAGGAATCCAGTTCCTAAGAAAGATGAACAGTGCTTATTTATTTTGCTTTTTGCTTTTTGCTTTCTCCTGAGGAGGAAAGCTGTGAGGAGAGTGCGATTTTGGTGGAAGCTGAGGTTGCAGGAGTAATGGGAGGGCACAAAGGGTTCATTGTTGGGCCAGCAATCTGTCATGGGGAGGGCTGTCATAGGAGTCTCCAAGGGGCCGGCAAAGAAACGCCGCCGCTACGTCGCAGAAGGAGACTTTACCTCACCTTGGGCTGCCCAGCTCCGCTCCCCGTGTGGGACCACCCGCCAGCAGCGGTGGGGCAGGCTGACCTGCCGCCCTAAATCACTGGCAGAGGTAGAGCGGCATGCAGGGCGAGAGGGCCTGCGGGTTGGGCGGGGAGAGAGCCGAGATTTATAACTATACAGTATTTCTCTCTTTTGAAAATTAAATGGCATGTTAGAGAAAATAAAAGAGGGCTGACAGGAGGGGGTGAGCCCCTGCACGGCCAGTTCAGCCTTCGGGGCTGAGTGGACGAATGGTTTAAGTACAGCAATTAAGTTCTTGTGGTGGAGGGAGAGAGCTGCACCATGAAGGGCACGCTCGTTTTTGCAGGTCTCTGCTGGAGCTCCTGTCCTGAAGCCTGTAGGGCAGCATGCTGGGGCTATTAGTGACCCTCCTGTCCCCCCGGTGCCCGCAGCACAGCGCGGGCAGGGATGGCAGCCTGCATCCCTCTGGCCCTCGGAGCGGCTTCGCTGGGCTCAGCTGCCGGTGGCCTGCAGGGACAGCAGCCCTTGGGCTTCGCCAGTGAAAGAGGCTGAATCAGTGAAGAAGCAGGTTTTGTGTTTGCAAAGACAACGAAAGCTTTGAGTTTTTCATCAATAGCTGCGCAACTGGCATTTTGGTGGCTTGTGAGGAAGCATTTGGTGGTGATTTACTTTGGTAAAACACATTTGTGCCCTGGGAGGGGAAACAACGTGCGAGGCAAGAAGACTCTGCTGCACCTTGGAGCCCTGCCTGAATGTCCCAGCCCACCGACAAGTGGTGTAAAGCAGCACGGATTCGCAGAGGGCAATCCTGCAATGGCCAATTTACATCAGCTGAGGATCCAGGCTTTTGTGTCATTAAAGACATAGTAGAAAAAAATCTGTTGTGAATGAAGGAAGCTCTGGCTAAAAAGTCCCAACAAGTTAGCTCTTTATTCTTTATCAGTGAAGTCTGCACACAATGAAAACACGGACAAGGGAAATTTGCACAGCATTTAACTTAGGTCAAAAAAACAAGTAATTTGTTAAGTGGCAAGGGCACCAACGCGTGCCATGTCACGCTGGATTTTCTTTAAAAATAAAAAAAATAACAAAGTTAAACTTTCAGTCAACCTGAAAATATTTGCTTTTTATGGGGGCAGTGCGGAACGAATGGGACAGCAAATCTTTCTTCGGTTGCTCGTTTACAGAGACTGAAAAGCTCTATAGAGACACTGGGAAAAGAAGGAAAAAGGAGGGGTTGCAGAGAGGGAGGGAAGGAGAAAGAAAGAAAGAGAGAGAGAAAGAGAAAGAAAGAGAAGGGAAGGGAAGGAAGGGAGGAAAAGAGGGCAAGTGGAAAGAAGGGAGGGAGAGAGGAAGGAAAAAATGCATATGAGCTCTGAGGTTCTTTGCTAATACGATATTATCAAAGATAGTTAAAAAATATACCAGGCTGAGAAAGCAAACTCCTTGGACTACTTGGTGCATTTCTCACTGATGACTAGAGAGGGATCTCTTGCAGAAACAGAGACTGCAGGAAAAGACTCCAATCAGGAACTCAAATGGAAGAGGAAATGTGAAATCTCCCCAGGAAGGAAAGCAAGAGCTGCCCAGAGGGAAGAGGGAAACCCTGATGCCCATGTTGTAGCATGAAAACTTACAGGTATAAATTCCAGCTCTTAAATGCCAGGCATTCATTCTCTCTAATTTTTCCAGTTTAGCTGATTTGCTCATGTTTGGAAAATATTACAAATGAATGACTTGTGAATTCTCAGAGGCATTGACGACTGGTCATTGGAAACGCATTGTTTTACTGAACTCATCTAAACTCATGTAAAAGGGGAACCATCAAAACAGGCATTCTCATATTTTGCTATTATTTTTTCCCCCTTCTGGTACTATTCCACAGAACTGAAAGTTTTCCCTTCCCCTTTCCAATATGCATTCCCTGATCCTTGTTGTCAATAATCTTGTTTCTGTGCTTACTCTGGATTTCTTCTCCAGTTTCTCAGATTTTTTTCATCCTGTCCCCCTTACTGACAGCAGACCCATGTTCACTCAGCAGACATTTCTATTTATTTACATTTTTAATTTCCTTCTTCCCTTTCCCTTTCTGAATGCAAGTTCAGAAAGCCAGACGGCTCTTACTACCTACCTATCAGAACGTGAAAGCCCATTTAATCTGCACTTGCTGTCCAGAATCGCTGTATTTTAAGCTATCAAGGGTGTATCTCTCTCTTGCTATCTCTATTTCCATCTCTATCTCCATTATCTCTATCTCTATCTCCATATGTAATATACGTATGCACATTCCCAGTGCTTTTGAAATGTCTTTCATCCTATGAATTACTGCCCCAAATGATGAAGTAAAACAACACTGTGGTGTAACCTTGCACTGCCTTTTGCTCACACTGACACACACAGGAGCGCACACACACACACACACAGACAACCGTGTGGGGAAAGGAGGAATGCGGGCAAGTTTTGACCTCCGGTGTCCGCACAATGAGCCATGGACGATGCAGAAGGTTGGCTGCTTCTATACAGACCTGCTTTTGTGCTCTTGTCCAGGGCTTGATCCTTGGAGCCCTGTGTGCTCAGTAGATGCCAGAGAGATAGATGTGATCTGTTAGCCTCATCCAGCGCCGGCAGCTGAGCCATTTTCACACAGGCAGGCAGGTATGGCAAAGCCTGGGTAACAGATGAGAACCCATGGGGAGCTCTTGACTATGGAGAATGAAAAATCAAAAGAAACCATATTGGACACAGATACAAAAGAAGTCCCCTGTTCCTTTTCTATCCCCCCTTGTTTCTTTTCTCCTCTTCCTTACCAGGCTGTAATGAATGTGGAAAACTGCTTGCCCCCTCAAAGTATTTGAGGACATATAGATTCCAGATGCTATTCTATGCAAATACTTCCACCCTTCCTTGCCCAGCAGCATCCTGAGTTAACCCTTCTGCCTAGCTGTTTGCTGCCCGTCGCTTTCCATGCTGTGGTAGGAAAGAAAAAAAAGTACCTTTAAAAAACTCCTTAATCATTATTTGCAAAGGACAGATTTACACCCTACACAGTGCATTTGGGCTCAGCACAGCTGGAGGCACAAAGCAGCAGTTAACACATTTCTGGCACTGACGCTAGTTTGATATTTTAATCATGTAACATCATGAAAAAAGAGAGGTTAATTCCTAATAGTGTTAACACTATGAGCTGTCTCTTGAAATCACTGTTTGTAGCATGTCCAGAGTCAGACATTTGTCCCAGTGAAAACAGTCTGTAGAAGACTTCTAGCATAAACGCATGCAATTTAAAGGAATTAAAGGAGCATACTAAAGCACAGGAAATTTAAGGATCTGTTCCTCGGACAGCTGTGAGGCTTTTGTCTCCCACTGGCAGTTTTGTGAGCCTTGCTTCACACCAGCCATAACCCAAAATGTTTTTGCTTGGTAGCTAATACAGGAACAATTGCCTTACTCCTAGTGACTGCCACTTACGTACGAGCCTTCTGAAAGCCTTTTCCATATCTAAAAAGAAAAGAGAGATGTGGAGAGCAACAGGAATAGCTAATCTAACTGAAATGACTTTTCTTTCTGAAGAAAAAGAAATGTCTCTCCTGAGATTTTATCTCCTGAGACTCTTCTACCTCCTAAAAGTGCTTTCATGGGCTTCCTATTTATAATCCTTAGCTCATGAGCATGTCTATCTGGATGCACATACCCCAGGATCACCCTAACGACAGCAGCAGTGCAGCTTTAGGGTTTTGATCAGTATGAACTACAATTTGATTTAATCCCTCCCTGAACTCAAAAATAGGTCACTTAGTTTTGTTGTGACAGATTGATGGTAAGATTTGAGAGAGTACTGTAAGAGAGGCAGGTCTCAGGCGTGAGCACAGAAGGCTCAAACATTTAGACATTTATTGATAGAGAGACGGATACATTCTCCTTCACCAAATAAATAAGCTTTTTGCATGGCACTCACACACTGTGATTCCCAGCAACAGCCCTCTCTGCATCTGGTCGTGTGGCAATGAGATACTTATAAGGCTGTTTTGTTAGTATTTCATTAGGCTTTCCAGGGTTTCCTTAAGTTGCAGGGTATATTCTGCTCCATGAAATATGCTTTATCTAATTTGCATTTGACGTTCTGCATGGAGATGACATGGACTCTCTGTATTGATTTGTGCTGGACATCAAGAACACACAGTACTTCTTTATGAACCCTACTTTGATCATACAATGCAAAAGCATCTTAAAAGTTGGGGGTTCTTACCATTTTGGCTGTAACCTTTTTTTTTAACAATCTTTCTAAAAGAAACCACTGAATCAAGAAAATGTGCTAAGCAGTCAAATGAGCCTTGTGTTGAAATAGTTTCCACTGTTTCCTAAGTGACTGGTGGAAGGGGAGTAAGGATGCTCATCAGATTTTCCAAACAACGAGTTTGCTCCTTCCTGTTTCAAGCAATCAGCTGAATGGCAGTGAAGATCGTATTTCTATTTATTTACATATTTATTTTAGCTTGCATGGATAAAGATGAATTTTTAATCTGTTGCAACTCTCAAGTTCCCTAAAGTGGATCTCTGGTATTTACTCACCTCACATAGATGGTGTGACACTAGAGTAAGAACTTCATATGACTGTGAGAGGTGGTAACCATTTGTTTGTTCTCAGTTATGCCAGTTTTGCTTAAGAAGCAACTGGTAGGAATACCCTGAAGGATGGCAAACTTGAAGATGAACCCAACCCAGTGAAAATTAACTGACAGGATTAAAAAAACCCCACAGTTTGGCTACATGTCTACTTTCAGTCTGTATTGGACTTACTCCCAACTCAGAATTTCACTGATTTTGCTGATTTACAACTTCTGCTAACCTGATACCTGCCTCAGAGTCCATGGGAGTCCTGTCTTTCTGTTGACTCCAGCAAAGCGTTCTGAGAAAAAGTAGTCTCCTTTCCCTGCAACACCCATTCTCTCTGATCTTTATTTCTGTGGTGACTTACCAGGCTCCATTCTTGCTGGTCTTCCCGATGCGAACCAACAAGCAGAAGCATGAAAGCAGCAGAGGTATCACAATGCTGCCTGAATGCCCCTTCTCGGCCACAGAGCTGTGCCAGTCTCGCTTTGGTTTTTGCTGCACTGGCCATGAAAAGGGCAACAGAAACAGACTGTGAAGATGGGTAGTAGTATCCTTTGTGACTTGAATTTGGTTGTGAGCTATGAAAAAGGTGAGAGTTCTCCCATAATTCCTCAAGAAACAACCTGCTCCACACTTAATGAAAGCAGAACAGAACCTACGCCATCACAGGTGCAACCAGACAAAAACATTAGGGGTAAATAGTCACTTCTAGCTAAAAGATGGGGAAGGGTCACCTCATCTGTTTCTGTCCTCCATACAAATCCTTCTTGTTTTACATTTGTGCTCTAAAAAAACATGCATTGGGGGTGTGGTAAGCTGTTGTACATGTGACTTTGTCTCTGTATGTGCTTATATGTGCCAGAGTTTGCTATCATTTAAATTTCCTCCAGGAGCTGTGTTTCTCTCAACACAGAGGAGGTGTTTCTCTGTGTATCATGAGTACCTTTTTTCTTATCTCCACTTTGAATCCTTCAATGAGAGCTTATTGTGCTCCTCAGTAATCTCAGTGCTTGCCTTGCTCAGGTGTCTGTATCTCGAAACAGCCTCCGTATGCTTCCCATAGCTCCATTTGGTGTCCAGACTCCCTGCCGTGGGATATCTGTTTCCTTCCAGGCTGCAACTCCTTTCTCTTCAGAGATACTCTCCTGCCTTCTTTCTGATCTGGATCTGGGATTTAGTTTATGATGCTTCTCAAATTTCTGGAAACAACCTAAACTCAGAAGCGATTCAGCCCTAACTGACTGCCTTGATTACCCAAACTGGTAGGAAAGCTGTCTTTCCAACAAACTTCACCGCCAAAGTTATCACAGCAAGGTCTTCCCTGGGTGTGCCGTTTTCTAGTGACAAAGATGACAAATCTCAGAGACTGGGAGCTTGGTGGAAGTAACGGAGACAACTCGTCATTAAAAAAAATGTTCACTCACCAGACTCAGTTGATAAATGAGGGACCCCCAAATATTGTGGCACGTGGACTCGGTGTTCTAGATGTTGCTGCTATGGCGATTCTTTCCAGGAGATGAGTGGGTCAATACATAGAGTGGAACTTAAGTAAGACATATGAAAAACATTGAAAACAGTCACTGATCCAAAAGCCTTAGAGCAGCAAATGTTGGACCTAGGAAATGGCTGAGGTAATCGGTCTTACATCTGCATCTGGTAAACTGGTGGAAAAGATGTGGAGGATTTTGACATTTGTAAAGGCGGATTCATGCTTATGAGAATTTTTATATTGTCTTCAGAAACAGACATGGAACTTCATGGAATAAAATGGAGCTTCACAGCTTTCCCAAAGTGCAAGAACTAGAGGTCCCCAGCCTGGGAGTGTTCGAGCGCACAGATATTCATTGTGCCCAAGAGGCAGTGTGTTCCACTGAAATGAAATCCACTGACCATAAATACAAAGTAGTATGTATGAGAAGCTTTATTGGAAATCTAACTGCTTATGGAGGAAGCTTGTTGAAACCTTCTACTTCTCAGAATGTTTCGGTTTTTATGAGATGGCAATTCACAGATACAAAAATGGTCCAGCACATATCATCATTTGAATGTGTCAACATCATAAAAAATAATGGAGAGCTCCTTGATCTAATATAGTCAGGCTTTCCATACGGCCTGGCATAAAATGTTATGAAAGAATCTGAGAATTAGGAATGAAAAATACTGCTGAGAGACAGGAAACAAAGAATAAATGGCATTTTGTCATTGTGACACAAGCTAATGATGGTCTCTCCTGAGGTTACATGCATTATGTTTCGTGTTGTAAAGCCAGTTGGAGAAATAGTGGTGCCGGGACTAAATAGCTCCCCACAAACTAAAATGTCTCACAAAATCTGATCAATTATATTTGGAAAAAATCTGGAGAAATGAAAGTTCTGCCATTGTTCCGTTTGAATGTTTGGGGAAAAAAAATATCCGTCTTGCATTTGAACAGCTTTTCTTTCAAAAAATAAAGATTTGTCTTCAAATGCTATGTTGTGCCATATTATGCCTTATAACTAGAAAAAAAAATCTGAAATTGAAACTTGGTCACATTTGTGTAGATGAAGTATTTTAGGTAAACCAAATGATTCTTCTTCTATAATTTTCCTTTGTAGATAATTTCAAACTAAAGACCCATGCAAGACAACACATAGCACATTGACAAAAGAACTTTCGTGCCAAGAATTGAAAAGTTTATCAAAGAAAAAATATTATACATATTAGAGGAAAAATATCAATGTGCAACTGCAGTCAAAGAAACAATATTAAGGTACAATGAAAAATTGACAGGAATAGTATCAAGACCAGTGCTGGAACCTGCTTTTATAACAAAACAAATGACAAGGAGATAAAAAAGTCTGGGACTTTTTTAGAAAGTTTTAGAAAGGTAATTGATAAAGGAAACGGAAAAGTAGGAAATTCCAACCACAACCAATAATAGATTAGATGGAGCTGGTGTGTAGACTAGATGTGATCTGGCATGATATTTCCAGAGTGGCAATGCCCAAGCGAGTAGCTCTGGTAAGACCTGCCTTAGAGAGACAGAATGGCTTTGAACCATGGCTGGGATCTGAGGATTTGTGTTTTAGAAACCCCTGGTGTTATTTCTGCAAGCTCTTGGGAGGGGGCAGGTCTGCTGGAGGGAGGAACTGGTTTATGAAGAGGTGAGATTGGCTCCCCAATGAAAAGCATATCAGATGACAGAAGAGGACATTGCTGACTTTTTCAGATGCTGAGTTGGTTGCCCATGGGTGTCAGCTCCTTCAGTCCCCGAAGCACCATCACAGGCCCTCTCTGCCTGCCAGTTGCCATCCTGATGGCTTTGATGAGTGCTAAGTGCACTCCAAAACAAAAAACAGCACTGGTAGATTTAAAACAGGAGATTGATTACTGACATATTTTACTATTGACAGCTCACTTCTTTGTCTCCCTTCCCTGTCTATAATTTCTCCGCAGAATAATTTGGATATACATTGCCATATCAACATCTACATATAAAGGAGGGGAAATGTTCTTCATGATGGAGTGGCTAAAAAGAGCTGAAACTCCAGGTTAAATTCACTTGCTTGGCAAATTCCCTTTTTAAATCCGCAAAATAGCAGCAACAAAAAGGTCTTGGAACTCATCGGCATAGGGGGCAGTTTCATTACAGACTTGGGAGTAATTACAAGTAAGAAAAAAATTAAAATGTTCCATTTAGGAAGCATGAGCTCTCCCTTTGGGGTTCGCAGAAGTGTTTGAAGTGTTTAGGAAGGGTTCCGATTTAACGCCCAAACAGTGAGGGGTTCATTTGTCAGTATTGCACTGTCACAAAGAGGGTCACTTCCTTCACTAGTCCAGTGATAGCCCAAACTGCCTGTGCAACCAAGTGCGTTCAGAGCTTGATATAAGCTCTGTGTAAGATTGATAAGATTTTCCTGATTTTCCATATTTTATCTCTAGTTCAGAGCAAGTTGGGGTCCTGTGCACGCAGGTTGGCTTGCCCCACCAGTTAGGGAAGGGAAAAAGCAATTGTGGGTGATCGTTGTTCCCAGCTCTGCAGAGGACACATGGAAAATCATGTCCTGACCAGTGCAACTCATGTCCTGCATGCTCTCCTCTATGGGTTGGGCAAGGTAATTTAATTTCGCTCAGACTCCAGACATTGCGGTTACTATTTACGGGAGTTTGATCTGTGCTTCCCCACCAGTCTATCAGCATTAAAGAAATGTTTTCTCATCATTATAGTGCCTCATGACAAGAAGGATGGTGCTGAAGTGACTGACATCACCTCTCCTTGCTCTGTAACATATGAGGTCATTTGCCCATCATATTCATTCTCCTGGAAAAAAAAAAAAAACAAACAA